>APFE030799845.1:0-11627 GCA_000404065.3 Pinus taeda
ATGATCTTTGGATCAATCCTACACCTCTCGATGAGAGGGATCCAATAAAAATATCAGCTGCCATAAATAAGCTGACCCACATGGAGTTTGGCCCTAGTTGCCAATTTAACAAAAGGACTACCTTAGTAAGAGGGGAGAAGCCTATGAAGCCTATGAAGGGACTACCCCCCCCAGTGTTGGTGTTATCGATTGTTGAACTCCTTTGCCATGGTCTTAACAATTATGTACCCTTCACTCAAGTCAAAATCATTGATCAGGCATGTTAAGCTTTCTCTACCATATTATAAGGCTTGGATTGAGTTGTTTGATCAAAATTAGGTAATGTTGACTAAAATCCCTATAGAATTGAAGTAGAGGCAAAGGTTATACAAGAGAAGAGGAATCTAGATTGTAGATGGTTGATGCTGGAATAATTAATCATTAATGTACAATGGATGACATATCTATCTTGATTTATGTAAAAATACGCATGTTTTCATGTCTTCTACAACTAATTTGGTATTTTGGATGTTTTTTTAATATAAATGCAATATATATATATATATATATATAGTAGATACTTCCGAGATGCTTCGCTTCCTAGATTTTTGGAAAATGATGCTTACGCGTCACCGTTTCGTCCCTGCTTCATGCAACATTGGTTCTTTTACTTTAGGAACAAGCTGGGACTTGTTGATACCTTCCTAGTTGAGAGGGAGCGAGATGATATTACATCATGGATATGGATTCTCCTTGTGTCATTTGCTTTGACCGGAATGAGGGAGGTTATCCCTGTGTCAAGTACATTGACCGAAATTAGGCAAAATGGGTTGATAGATTTGATAACACATGAACAAGCATCCTTCATGTGTCATGTACTCTAATTGGAATTAGGGACGTTGTCCCTGTATCAAGTACATTGATCGAAATTAGGAAAAATGATATGGTGGACAAAAATTCTTCCTGTGTCAAGTATTGTGACCGGAATTAGGGACGTTGTCCCTGTGTCAAGTACTATGACTAGAATTAGGAATGGTAGAGGCTACTTAATTGAGTAGATGCCTTTCAATGTTTTGGCCCCGGTTACTAGTAAGAGTAGGTACCTTTTCAGCATCAAGCTTGGTTACTCATTGAGTGAGCCCATATAGCATCATGGCCTAGAATGAGACCTGTGGAATGAGGATGTTGATGTCTTGTACCATTTGGCCAACCCTGCGAAGTTGGAACGTGGATATTCTCTAAGGATTGACCATGGTGGGAAAACCTGTACTAGTCTGTATACCATGAGGTTGAGGCATTGACTGGATCATAGTGACTAGTTGTACCACTCGCTAAGTGTGCTAGCCTAGATGATGGTACTTAGTGTATATTGATGATGTACCATAGGTGGGTTTAAGTGAAGTGAAGGAGCACTAAAATCATCACCTTTTGGAGAAGCAATTAAAGTGACTGAGATTTAAAGGTCAAGTCTATACTTGAGCTAAAGAAGCTCTAATCAAATAAGCCATTTGCACTCCAAGCAAATTTTCAAATCCCTATTAGTCTTTAGATCAAGTATATTTGTTATCTGCCAATCCAAAGTGAAGTCAAGTGCTTCTGTGATATAGGCCAAAAGTCTTCTATGGTGAAGTCGAGATCCCACTAAGACCCAAGTCATTCTGTGTTCAATAGAGTTATACCTATGGCAAGAACGAATTATTTATGTGGTACTCTGTAGTGAAGTTAGAAGGGTAAAATCTGAGACAATTCTATGGTACAGATCCGAGGTTCATCTGAGGTATAGACCGATAGTCTGAGATATAACTCGAGCTCCTGAGAAGGTTGAAAAAGGCTCCAAGACCGAAGGATCTTAGAAGGCAATTCAAATTGCTCCACTCAGTGTCAAACCCAGCAAGAGTATTATTCTTCAAGAAATTTGCTTGCAAGGTATGTATTTGTTTAAAAGCAAAGTTTTGTTGAGGTTGAAATTACAAAATATGTCTCCCTCGATCCAAGCAAGCTAGTTTGTGCCATATAACCATTTCTAAGGGTTGCCTCTATACTCGCAATTCAAGACAGTATAAGCCCAATGGAGTTAGAACCTTGTGAAGATCTTGAACTTTTGTTGTAACAGCCAAAAAAAGACCAAAAGGATATGGGGATAAGAAAGGTATGCTAAGCATTCTAAGATATAATGACATAGTCAGAAGATGAGTTAAGAAAATATTTCGTCACCTCTGTAGAAATGTGTAGAAGACATCTTGCACTACATGCCTTGATCTCTGAAGTTTCTGTTGAACCCAAGGAAGTTAAGATAAACAGTTGCAAAAAGTTGTTTGATGATTTGAATCATTCTCAAGAAAAGAGCAAACTTCTTATAAATCAAGGATTCTATGATCCTTGATATAAAAAGGTAATTTTCCACTAGAACGGTGAAGCTTTTGAAGAAAAGCTTTAAGATGGGAGACCAAAGTCAATTGTAGAACCTCTCATTATCATCACCGACGCCATCAATGGAAGTTTGCCAAAGAATGAGGATTGCATGAATCTAGCGTAAGCACAAAATAGATGTTAAAAGATCTAAGGTTTGAAAGACTTTGGGGGTTATGAACATAACCCTAGATTCATCACTTGTATAGAGAGCATATTGATCTTTGGACTTCTAGGGTTGGTAAACTCTAGCAGGAAAAGGCTTAGACTAGAAATCCCTAGGGTTATAGACGAAACCTTAGGGTATGCACGTTTCCACTAAAAAACTCTAGCTCATGAAATGACATCATATGGAGATGGTTGATTTGCAAAATGGATGCGCGAAGTCTAAGATCAAGAGGGAGATGATATCCTTTTAAAATATAAGTATTCTATCTCTCTTCCTTACCGTTACTATTGTTGATTTCTCTAGTAGTTAATCTCTTGTTTTCATATTCCTTTCCTAGTTGTAATTTTTTTTTTATGATCTCCCAATGAGGAGTACAGGTACATGATGAAAGTTGTCTAAGTTTTGGTAACAATTGATAAGAATAAAAGAACAAAGCAAGACTCAAAGCAAGATTTGGATTCAGAGGGAGCAGTTTGATCATCAAGTTTGAAGTATGTCTTGACTTTTGCCTAACAGAAGCCAATGGTGATTTGACGAAGTTTACAGCAACTTGAGATAAGTACAAAGCAAAGGACTACCTTAGTAAGAGGGGAGAAACCTATGAAGGGACATCTTGTCAAGTACACTTTTGTTGAAATTTATTTTTATGATTTCTGAAAAGCATACCAGATGAATGAAAAGATGGTCCTCAACGAAAGAAGAAGTGTACATAAGGGCTACCTCAAGACTTTGAGGTACATGAGAAGAAGATTTATGATTGAGGAATACTTTGTACGATTGAATAAGTCATTGGAAATGGTATCTTTGAGAAGGCTTCATGTGTTAAAAGGATTGACTGTGGCAGAAAGATTTGACTCTTTTATAGATTAAGAAGGAATTGGTTGTTGAACTTGATATGAAGGGTTTTTGTTGAGATTGAAAGTTTGGAATGATAGATTGTAAATCCACAGTGAACAATCTGAGGGATTTCGAGTCTGAGTTGTTCATTGCCTCCTTGATAAACAAGGCACTTGTTTTGCAATATGTATTGATATATTTGCATGATACTATGGTTTGAGGTGTTGCGGGATCATATTGATTCTGATTGAGCAAGGAATGTTATAAGATGGGAAGGGTACATCCAGTAGTTGCTATTGTTTGTGTCTTGGTGTTGAAGGGAGTAGAGTGAGGCATCAATGTATTCCTACTAATGAGGGAATAGTTGATATTCTAACAAAACCTTTGTCCCGAGTGAAGTTCTTGTACTTCAAGGACAAGCTAGGACTTGTTGATACCTTCCTAGTCGAGAGGGAGCGAGATGATATTACATCATGGATATGGATTCTCTCTGTGTCGTGTACTTTGACCGGAATGAGGGAGGTTATCCCTTCATCAAGTACATTGACCAAAATTAGGCAAAATGGGTCGATAGATTTGATAACATCATGAACAAGCATTCGTCATGTGTCATGTACTCTGATTGGATTAGGGATGTTGTCCCTATATCAAGTACATTGATCAAAATTAGAAAAAATGCTTTGGTGGACAAACATTCTTCCTGTGTCAAGTATTGTGACTGTAATTAGGGACGTTATCCCTGTGTCAAGTACTATGAGTAGAATTAGGAATGGTAGAGACTACTCAAAGAGAAGGTGCCTTTCAGTGATTTGGCCCGGCTACTTGAAAGAGTAGGTTCCTTTCAGTGTTTTGGCCCGGTTACGAGTAAGAGTAGGTGCCTTTTCAACATCAGGGTCGGTTACTCACTGAGTGAGCCCATATAGCATCATGGCCTAGAATGAGACCTGTGGAATGACGTTGTGGATGTCTTGTAGCATTTGGTCAACCCTGCGAAGTTGGAACATGGATATTCCTTAACGTTTGACCATGGTGATGGAAAACCCGTACTATTTTGTATACCATGAGGTTGAGGCATTGACTGGATCATGGTGACTAGTTGTACCACAAGCTAAATGTGCTCGCCTAGATGATGGTACCTAGTGTATATTGATGATGTACCATAGGTTAGGTGTGTTAACCTGGATAATGATACTAAGTAGATGTTATAGGTCAAGTGTATTGACCTAAATGATTATGATACTGTGAATTGTGAAACCTTACTCTTAGAAAAAATATTTCAACATAGAACATCTAGATAATCATTATGAATACCTCCCTACCTAAGAGGTAGTGTTGAATTTTGTAGCTATGGTCGCTCTTCATAATGTAAAAAAAATTGTACTTGTAATGATGAAAGACAAATTATATTTTTTGACAAAAGATAAATTATATTTTAAGCATGCTTTTCATGCTTGTGAAAAAATGAATTTATTTTTATAAGCCATGTTTTTCATGGCTTTTTCCTCCCCATCCTCTATGCCACTTTTATTGAATGTCTAGTGCATCTTCACCACTTGACCTTTGTAGACTATACAATTGTAGTTGTTCATTATGTAAAAAAGATCAATATACCCAATTATGAGAGCATAGATCAAACATATAATAATTTGAATAGAAAACAAATGGAGGCACAAATTAGCCAAAGATACTTTTAAGTGAAGTGCACTACATAAAGATATGTTGACTCACCTTCATTTTCTCCATAGATATCTCCATTTTCTCTATCTGCTTCCTTCATTTCCTTTTCCACACACAACAAACGAAACCCAAACCAAACTACAAAAAACACAAGATTAAAAAAAAAAACAAAAAACGTAAGATTTAAAAAAAAAAACAAAAACAAAAACAAAAAACAAAGGAAAATGAGTACAACATACCCAACAAACAAAAACAAGACCAAACTACAAAAAGGAGAAAAAAAAATGCAAACAAAGGAAAACGTGTACAACACAGCATGGCCATGCTCAAACTCAACAAGACAAAACATGCAAACAAAGACAAAGAAAAAATTGCAAACATCCCCTCTGCTCATCATCTCTCCTGCAATGTGTTGTGCTCCACTGAAAAGAAAAAGAAGTGGGTTGAATAAGGTTAAAATAAACACAGTTAGTAATGGTGAACATATTTCAAAACCAATAATGATATATAATAGTAAACTCACCTCCCTTATAGTTTGTTTTATAATGATGGATACTTTCTTTTGTATTACACTTTCTTGTGCTCATCAGAACAAGCCATCTACAACAGATACACACTAAGATATTAGAACCATTATATAAGTTAAACTAGAGAGTTGAACGCAATAATTACTCATATAAAAAACATACCTTTCTTTGAGATTGCTATATAAAATGTGAGAGCCCATTTTGTACTTCACATATTCATGCTCACTAGAACAAGCCATCTGCAATACATACACAATAAAATATTAGATTTCTAATCAAACTTAAACTAGAGAGTTTGAAGGCATGAACTTGTCATGCAATTTAGTTCAAGTCTAGTTATATTTTGTGTTATATGTCAAAAAGGTATAAATTTTCTAAACTAGATGTACTTCTACTATATATACAAGCAAGGTTTTCATAAGAGATAATTTTTTTTCAGAAATTTAAAAAAAAATAACAATAATAAAATAATGTAAGCATATCTCAACATATTGAACAACCAAAATCCTAGGGTCCACAAGGTGGTAGTGTTGTTTGTTAACACGATGGTTGATTGGTTGAAGGGTAAATATGCTTGCTTGCTCGAATTTACCCACTTCCTCTATAGGGGATGTTGTGTGGGGGTGTGTGTGATGTGGAGGAGAAAACATACAATTTTATAGATACCATTTGATGTATATGTCAAACCACTAATTGAGTAGTACTACCCGAGAACCATGCTAGAAGGAGAAATAGTCGTGCAAAAAAATAAATATAATACTATTTTCTTGGAAAACCATCTGACTCACCCATCCTATATGTTGCATCTACATTGCCTAAGATATCTTCTCCACTCGACCATCCTAGACACTGCAATTATAGTCACTCACTGCAAAAAGTAATATTATATATGAGATCACGAATAAACCAAGAGAGAAACTGATAACAAATATACAGAGCAATAAATTAATGATACACATACATTCTTACCCTAAAAAATATGGCTCACCGATCATCCACTTTGCTTTTGTAGAATGTCTAGGGTATCTTAACCACTATACAACAGTGGTCCCTCACTGCACAAAGCAAATCAATATAGTAATGTATGAGACCACATATAAAACATATAATAAATAAAAAAGAACCAAATGCAGACACGAATAAGCGAAAGATAATTATAAGTGAAGAGCATTGCATATAGTTAAGGCGAATCACCTTCATTTATGAATGATAACATCCATCTCATCTCTTTTATTTCGTTTCCATGTTGTCTTCCTTTCCTTTCACACAACACAAAAAACAAAACCAAGACCAAACTACTAGAAATGAGAAAAAATGCAAAACAAAGGAAACGAGTACAACAGAAAGCATCGCCATGCTCTCAACAAAAACAAAGCATATAGACAACAACAAACAAAAAACTGCAAACTTCCACTTTGCACATTATCTCTATTGTAGTGTCCTCTCCTTCGCTGAAAAGAAAAGGAAAAGGAGGGGTGAATAAGGTTAAAATAAAGTCACAAATTGTAATGGTAAGCACAATTCAAAACACATAATTATTCATAGTAGAAAAGATACCTCATCCAAAGTTTGTTATATAAGGATAGACACTCGATTTTGTATTCAACTTACTCGTGCTCACCAGAACAAGCCATCTACAACAGAGAAATAATACGATATCAGAATCATTATACAAGTAAAATTGGACAGTTGAATGCAAAATCAATCATAATGTGAAACATAACTCTCTTTTGAGTATTTTTATATAAAGGGGGATAATCCATTTTGTATTTCACATATTTGTGCTCATTGGAATCAACCATCTAGGGTAGATACAAAATAAAATATAAGAATTCTAATAAAAGTTAAACTAGAGAGTTGAAGGCATGAACCTGTCATTGAACATAATTCCAGGCCATTTATATTCCATGCTATATCTCAAAATATATATATTTGT
Organism: Pinus taeda; assembly: GCA_000404065.3. Taxonomy (NCBI): domain Eukaryota; kingdom Viridiplantae; phylum Streptophyta; class Pinopsida; order Pinales; family Pinaceae; genus Pinus; species Pinus taeda. Next base: position 7,535 of record APFE030799845.1, read on the forward strand.
TAAACTAGATGTAATTCTACTAGGAATAATGCAATCAATGTTATCATAAGAGAAATAATTCTTTTTGTAAGAGGGATCTAAGCATATTTAAAAATATTGACAACCCAAAATCTTAGGGGCCACAAGGCAATAGTGTTGCCTATTAGCATAATGGTTGATTGGTCGAAGGCTCAATATGCTTGCTTGCTCAACCTTACCATCCTCCTCTTTAAGGCATGTTGTGTGGGGGCGTGCGTGTGATGTGAACCAAGAAAGCATATAAATTTAAACATATTATTTTATGTATAGGCCAAACCACTAATTAAGTGGTAATACCCAAGAACCATGCTAGAAGGGAAAACGTCGAGCAAACAAAAAATAGTAAGACTATTTTGTTGGAGAACAACATCGCTCACCCATCCTCTGCGCTGCGTTTATGCCTAAGGTATCTTCTCCACTCGACCCTCCTAGACACTATAATTGTAGTCACTGCACAAAGTAATATTATATATGAGATCACGAATAAACCATGAGAGCTTAAATAACAAATATATAGAGCGATGAATTAACCATACGTATCTTGCCCTCCCTTGTCTAATATTATAGTAGTGGTAATAATGAAAAACAAGCCCAGTATAACGTCTCCATTTCTTTCATATCAAAGTTATCAGAAAAATCTTAAATCTCACACCCATGAAAAATATCATACTATCTCGAAACCATTACAAATCATTTTGTGCAAACAACAAATATTTCAGTGTATTACAGGAAAATAGTACTTTGTAGGAGAAAAATATGCCTCACGCACCTCCCCTGGAATTTATTTTATGACAATGGACACTCCTTTTTGTTTTCCACTTGCTTGTACTCATCAGAACAAGCCATCTACAACAAATACAAAATAAGATATTAGAATCGTCATATAAGTTAAACTAGAAAGTTGAATGCAATAATTACTCATATAAAGAAACATACCTTCATTTATGAACGATATCCTCCATCTCATCTTTTTGATTTCGTCTCCCCGTTGCCTTCCTTTCCTTTCGCACAGCGAACATACAAATCCAAGACCAAACTACAAGAAATGAGCAAAAATGCAAGACAAAGAAAAACGATTACAACACAAAGCATGGCCATGCTTAAACTCAACAAAAGCAAAACATAGAGAACAACAAATAAAAAATTGCAAACTTCCCCTTTGCACATTATCTCTACTATAGTGTACTCTCCTTCGCTGAAAAGGAAAAAAAGTGGGGTTAATAAACACATATAGTGTTGGTAAGCATAATTCAAAACAAATAACTATTCATAATAGCAAACCTACCTCGTCTAAAGTTTGTTATATAAGGATAGACACTCGATTTTTCATTCCACTTACTCATGCTCACTAGAACGGGCCATCTACAGCAAATAAATAATAAAATATTAGAATCATTATACAAGTTAAACTGGAGAGTTGAATGCAATAATCAATCATAATGTAAAGCATACCTCTCTTTGAGTTTTGTTATATAAAGGTGGATAATCCATTTCGTATTTCAAGTATTCGTGCTCTCTGCAATCATCTCTGGAATCAACCATCTGGAGTAGATACAAAATAAAATAAAAAATTGAATTCTAATAAAAGTTGAACTAGAGAGTTAAAGGCATGAACTTGTCATCCAACTTAATTCCAGACCATTTATATTCAATGCTATATCTCAAAATATATAAATTTTGTAAACTGGATGTAATTCTACTAGGAATAATGCAATCAATGTTATCATAAGAGAAATAATTGTTTTTGTAAGAGGAATCAATGCATATTTAAACATAATGACTACCCAAAATCCTAGGGGTCACAAGGTAGTGGTGTTGTATATTAGCATAATGGTTGATTGGTCAAAGGCTCAATATATTTGCTTGCTCGACCTTACCATCCTCCTCTCTAAGGCACATTGCGTGGGACTATGTGTGTGATGTGGACCAAGAAAGCATATAAATTTAAACATACTATTTATGTATATGTCAAACCACTAATTGAGTGATATTAACCAAGAACCATGCTAGGAGAAAGTGTCGAGCAAACAAATAATAGTAACATATTTTGTTGGAAAACAACTTCACTCACCCATCCTCTGCACTGCATCTACAATGTCTAAGGTATCTTCTCCAATCGACCCTACTAGACAATAAAATTGTAGTCACGCACTGCACAAAGTAATATTATATATGAGATCATGAATAAACCGTGAGAGCCTGAATAGCAAATATACAGAGCGATGAATTAACCATACACATACTTGCCCTCCCTTGGCTAATATTATAGCAGTGACAATCATGAACAATAAGCCCTAAACATGTGAACCCTAGTATAACTTTTCCATTTCTTTTAAATCAAAGTTGTAGGAAAAAACTCGTATCTCACACTCATAAAAAAATCATACTACCTAAAAACCATGACAAAAGGATAAATCATTGTGGAAAAAACAACAACAAAGATTGTGTATTAGCGAACAATAGTATTTTGTAGGAGAAAAGTATGCTTCACCAATCATTTATGCCACGTTTGTTGAATGTCTAGTGCATCTTCACCACTTGACCTTTGTAGACTATACAACTATTGTTGCTCATTATGTAAAAAAGATCAATATACCCAATTATGAGAGCATAGATCAAATATATAATAATTTGAATAGCAAACAAATGGAGGCACAAATTAGCCAAAGATACTTTTAACTGAAGTGCACTACATAAAGATATGTTGACTCACCTTCATTTTCTCCATAGATATCTCCATTTTCTCTATCTGCTTCCTTCATTTCCTTTTCCACACCCAACAAACGAAACCCAAACCAAACTACAAAAAACATAAGATTAAAAAAAACAAAAAACATAAGATTTAAAAAAAAACAAAAAATAACAAAAAAACGAAAGAAAATGAGTACAACATACCCAACAAACAAAATCAAGACCAAACTACAAAAAGGAGAAAAAAAATGCAAAACAAAGGAAAACGTGTACAACACAGCATGGCCATGCTCAAACTCAACAAGACAAAACATGCACACAAAAACAAAGAAAAAATTGCAAACATCCCCTTTGCTCATCATCTCTCCTGCAATGCGTTGTGCTCCACTGAAAAGAAAAAAAAGTGGGTTGAATAAGGTTAAAATAAACACAGTTAGAAATGGTAAACATATTTCAAAACCAATAATGATTTATAATAGTAAACTCACCTCCCTTATAGTTTGTTTTATAAGGATGGACACTTTCTTTTGTATAACACTTTCTTGTGCTCATCAAAACAAGCCACCTACAACAGATACACAATAAGTTATTAGAATCGTTATATAAGTTAAACGAGAGAGTTGAACGCAATAATTACTCATACAAAGAAACATACATTTCTTTGAGATTGCTATATAAAATGTGAGAGTCCATTTTGTACTTCACATATCCATGCTCACTAGAACAAGCCATTTGCAATACATACACAATAAAATATTAGATTTCTAATCAAACTTAAACTAGAGAGTTTGAAGGCATGAACTTATCTTGCAATTTAGTTCAATTCTAGTTATATTTTGTGTTATATGTCAAAAAGTATAAATTTTCTAGACTAGATGTACTTCTACTATATATACAAACAATGTTTTCATAAGAGAATTTTTTTCAGAAATTAAAAAATAATAATAATAAAAAAATGTAAGCATATCTCAACATATTGAACACCCACAATCCTAGGGTCCACAAGGTGGTAGTGTTGTTTGTTAACACGATGGTTGATTGGTTGAAGGGTCAATATGCTTGCTTGCTCAAATTTACCCACTTCCTCTATAGGGGATGTTGTTTGGGGGTGTGTGTGATGTGGAGGAGAAAACATACAATTTTATAGATACCATTTGATGTATATGTCAAACCACTAATTGAGTAGTACTACTCGAGAACCATGCTAGAAGGAGAAATAGTCGTGCAAAAAAATAAATATAATACTATTTTCTTGGAAAACCACATGACTTACCCATCCTATATGTTGCATCTACATTGCCTAAGATATCTTCTCCACTCGACCATCCTAGACACTGCAATTATAGTCACTCACTGCAAAAAGTAATATTATATATGAGATCAC
>APFE030799847.1:0-11374 GCA_000404065.3 Pinus taeda
AGTACAAAAACAGAACTGCTGTTCAGAAATTTCTTACACTCACACAGAAAACAGAACTGCTGTTCTTTTCTGCTTACACCTTCTTGCACTTCTTCTCATGAGAAAACAGGACTGCTGTGCGTTACATTTATAAGAAAATAAAAATCTGTTTTAAACAATAAACTAAGCAAAAAATCTGCTGTTTATCTCTATATTTATTACAAAAGGCGGTGATGACTTTTCAGCAAAAATAAGACGGCTGTCTGTAGGGATTTAATTTATGAATTTAATGCTCAAAAATATGAGAAGACTTTGCGGCACCGAACAATCTGAAATAACCGTTGTAAATCAAATCTTTGTTCAGCATTTATGTGATGCAGTTGGAATTAAATTCCAACAGCGTTCTTGTTTCAACGGAACTGTAAATTTCACGATGGAAATAGAAATATAATTTTAGGAAATACAAATAATCAAATTTACTAAAGTTTGTCAGCTTGTCGTGTTTAGACACTGGTCCCATTTCTGATGCAGCTCGTTGGGTGCTAGCGATCGCAATATAATCCACAAAACGTTGCATGCTACGCCACGAGGACCCTCCTTCACTCGCTGCTTGCTGTATTGTTTCTCTTATTTCTCGACTCTTTCTCCTCATCTCTTCCCCTTCTGTGCTTCTCAGCAGAAATTTGGCAGCTCTTGCAATCTCTCCTCGCTCAATCACTCCATCATCCCTACACGTCTCTAACTTTAATCCAACCTTCAGTTGGTTAACCACGAGAATTCTATTGGTGTATTGATTAATTGCCTGTAGCAAAACCAACATGGGAACCCCCAAACTCAAGCTCTCCATGGTTGAATTCCACCCCCCATGAGTGAAAAAACCGCTGACAGAAGGATGAGATAAAACTGATAATTGAGGAGACCGGAAGGATGAGATAAAACTGATAATTGAGGAGACCAAGGAACCACCAGAGCTTGATTTTTCGTTTTCTCCAGAAAACCCTCTGGCAGAACGCTGCCATGATCGTTTGTGTCCTTATCAGAATTTACCATACCAGGACGGACCACCCACAGGAAAGTCTGCCCACTTTCCACTAAACCCATCGCTATCTCTTCCACTTGAGTTTCGGACATGCGAACCACGCTTCCGAAGGAAACGTAGAGAACGGACGATCTGGCCTTTGAATCGAGCCACTGCGAACAATCCGTTTCAGCCCACAAACTTAATGATGCGGGGTTCAGTGAAATCTCCTTATCCTTGCACTCGGCTTCAAGGTAAACTGATGGAATTAACGGACCGAGTGAGTTGATGGGAGCTGTTGTTTCTCGAACTGCATCGCTCGCTTCTTTTTCGAGTTTGTACACTGTATTTCCAATAATCCACTATGTCTCGTCTAGTAAAGGGAACTGCTCCGCAACACGTTGATGGAGTGTATTAGACGTGTCTCCCGCCTGGATATCTGATGGCAGATCTTCGGGCTGCAGTGGAGGAAGACCCGGAATGTAGTCAATCATGTCCTTGGGGTCTGTAAAAAGAAAGACATTATTCTTTCAGTTGAAGTAGGTAATGATCCGTTGGATGGGTCAAAGATAATCAGGTTAATAAGCTATTTAAAAAACGCTGAAAACATGAATAATTAATGGTGGCTTAATATAGCTATTTAAAAAACGCTGGAAACATGAATAATTAATGGTGGCTTAATATAGCTGTGGTGGAGGACTAAAACAGTACGAAGAAAACATGGATGGAGCAAAACAAAGTAGTTGAATAAAGAGTAAGAAACTGCATGAATGTTTTAACACTAAAGAAATAAAAAATTTAGTGCTTGGAAAATATTTAACAACTATGTGGACTGTGGACTGATTACACTGTGGCTAAAAAATATATGCACCATAGAGTTTAATTTTATTTGACTCTTTAATTTATGTTGAATTGCAGATTTCACGAATATCTTAAAATTTTATTGGTCTTTTTCTCAATGTGAGATTCAAAAATAATTTTAGAATTTGCAATAAACATAAGGATGCTAGCTTGTGGCAATGGTGAGAAAACATATTTAAGGGCGGCTATTAAAGGAAAAGTAGGGTTGTTAATTGCACAACTGAGGACTGGATTACATTACCACCTTCGATGTGAGACTAGTAAGTGGAGGGCACTCAAAGAAGTTGGGAAGATAGAACTTGCATATTCTGCAATGAGGGTGTGAGGGAGACAAAATGACATTTTGTCATGAAATATGCAGCTTACTAGGATATTAGCATTTAGTATGAAAACAATTTAAAAATTAACAACATGCACCATCTATTTGACCACAATAAGATCAAGCAAATTCAAGCAAATTGCTAATTTCTAATCAAAATTCCTTCTAAACCATATTCATAATAGAAAATTCAGCATTCAAAAAAATATAAAAATAAGCTAGAACTATTATCCTCTTGGTCCTTTAGGTTGTTTAGCCTTGTAAAAGTCAGTTGAAAAAAAAAAAATCCTTATTTTCATAGAAGATTTTAAAAATATTTCAGAATCTCTAAAATATATCAAACTCCCATGATAGTACTCTACGATTCCATCTAATCCCAAATTTTTTATTTAATTCAGCACGGAAAATAGGTGCACCTTCTTTTTTGGGCGGAAAGTGACCCTTGGAAATGATTAGGGAGAGATGTCTATAGATGGTATACACACTCAGACACTGCGGCCAGAATGCGACGAAAGGGAGCTCAAATTTCTTGGCTACTACGAAACGTCCAAGTAAGAAAGCAGCTACCGATGATACACGAGAACAGGGGCTTGCCAGTTTCTGTATCGATGTGGCTTTGTATCAGATTTTCCGCAGAGTCTCTCATTTCGTTCATTACACATCGGTCGAATTCCAAAGGATTGGCCCCACGGTTAAAATCCAGCGGTAGACCGTCGGAAACCTTCGCGAAACGAATGTTCGAATTCGAGCCAACTGAAATCCCATCGTGAAAAGTGCGGGCTTTCATCATCTTGGAATGATTGGATTCCGTGTTCATAAAGGTGACCAGAATGCCTTTGGAAGAAAGCATCTCAGAGAGTTGTATCAAGGGATTTATGTGGCCCTGAACTGGGTATGGTATAACCAAAACATGGGGAGCCATAGTGAGCAACAGCTAACAATTAGTTTTTTGCTCGTGAAACTAGAGCACGGGATGCCGCATTCACCCTCTCCCCGGCTAAATATTGAGGGTGCTTGAGTAAGGGTTGGGGGAAAAGTCTGTCAAAATCTTAAACATCATTTGGATGGAATGCTTAACCCAACGTTAACCGGAGGAATCTCATACTGTAACGCAAGGTTCTCGACGTTAATGATGTCATGGCTTACGCAAATGGAGAGCAAACCACAATTTGGAATCTCGTCCTCTAGTGCACCGTTCTTGTCGAGATGTCATAAGCAAATGAAGAGCAGAAGCACGATTTGGCACGCCTTTGTTTTACTCCATGCATTTGCTCTTCTACAGAGCATCTCCATTATTAAATTTTAGTGTGTTTGTTTCTTTCTCATGATTGACTAGATGATGACTAGACTGTGTTGAGGTCAGAGATGTCTAAAATGTAATTGGCTTTACAAGTATCTTCTAGAGAGCATCTCCATTATTAAATTTTAGTGTATTTGTTTCTTTCTCATGATTGACTAAAATGTAATTGGCTTCCCAAGTAATTTTGGTAGATATAAGGAAGTCAGGGTTCTTTCCATAATATTTCATTTTCACAAAATTTTTGCCAATTGAGTTGCCACTAAAAACTTAAACATATTTTATATGTTATTTTATATATGAATGGAATGTGATGTTTTTCGGCCTAAAGCATGCACCATCCAAGTTTCAGAAGGTGTGGACTCTATATTTAAACTTTTTTTTGATTGGCTGATTGTGTATAGAGATGATATCCTTATTTTCTCAAAAAATTTGCAAGATCATTTTAAACATATACAGACCTTTGTAAATACAATAAAAAGGAATGGTCTTGTATTAAGCAAAAAGAAAGTCTAAGTCTTTCAGACTTCCATTAAATTTCTTCGCCATACTATATCCAATGGCTAAATCTCCTTGCAAAAACATGCTCTGGAATTCTCAAACAAATTTCCAGGCATCATTACAGACAAGACGCGGCTACAAAGATTTTTTGGCTGTTTAAATTACGTAAGTAATTTCTATCAAAACTGCGCCAAGGACAGAAGCTTATTAAATCAAAGGCTGCGCAAAAATCCTGCACCTTGGACTCCACTCCATACCAGAGTAGTTCAAAAAATTAAAGCCAAGGTTAGAGACCTTCCCATACTGTATATATCTGATGATGTAGCTTATAAGATTGTAGAATCCGATGCCAGCAACATCGAATGGGGGGGTATATTAAAACAGAAAAAAGACAATGAAGAATAGGTTATCCAGTTCACTTCAGGAACATGGAACCACACTGAGGAAAGATATTCTACTATAGAAAAAGAGGTGAAAGCAGCATGGAATAGCATCGACAAATTCGAGATCCATTTGGTCAATAAACCATTTCTTCTTAAGACAGATGCATCTGCCCTTTAGAAGGTGCTTAGTAAAGATATCAAGAAGCCCGGAGAAGCCAAATTTGCCAGTTGGCAAGCCCTTTTTGCAAATTTTGATTTCGAAGTAGAACATATAAAAGGAAAATACAAGTGTATACCTGATTTTCTCAGCCGAGAATACATACAAACCTAGTCACAAGAACAAGAACATGTATTTGTTATTGTTACTGAATGGGACCCAGACAATCAACAAGAAGTTCTTAGAACTATCAGAGAAGACCAAAGTTGGGAAGAATACAAGAAAAACTGGAAGCCAACCTGGCAGCTAAGACAAACAAAAGTCTTAGATGTAGATCTACAGCCACATACATATCTTTTACACCTAGTGCCTGAAAGAAGAATATTTCCCCAAGGAAATCACTGGATCCATGATATGGTGTATACTAGTAGTATGGCTGCAGCTCATCAAGCAGAGGAAACATTGCAAAATAATTTTCATGACATAGCAATGATCTGGTCTGAAGGAGGAAGACAAAGAAATATCTATCACAGATATTTGGTCATCAACAGAACCAGAAACATAGATTGGACAATCACCAGAAATTCTCCTATCTTATGGCCACAAAACAATCCTAATCTTATTTTGCCTGACACTGTTTTTGATTATGCAGGTTATAAAAAATTATGGTGGGATCTCCTGAATGTTGATGGAAAGGAAGAAATCCATTATACAAAATTAAAATTTGGATCAATTAGGTCCATGCAAAGAAATCAGTTTTTAGGATGGTTAGGTGACTAGTGGAGGGATTTTGGAGTAAATTGCATTGCTATAGATCCAATCTTTTATGAAAGTTATTTTCAGATGACATGTGACAAATGCTACCACATAAATGCCGTTGACTGTTTTCACATTCCTTGTACCACAGTAAATGATCTGCTGAATTATTCGGATCACCATATGCTACAACAATTTATGGATAGGCATGACGAATGGCTAGTTATGACTAAAATAAAGCATCAATATGTGCTGAATAAACCTATGATAGTTCGGCGGATCTATACAAAAGCATGGGATGGCCTCATTTATCCCAGAAATAGTTCCTGGGAATCACAGCTCTCGGTAAATCATCCGACAGTGCTAGTCCTTCTTCATAAAAAGGTTTCCGTGGGTTTGTCCAGAAAACTCCGCTATGTAATTATGTTGTCCAGTCATGAGGACTATTCATGACTAGTTTCCTCGTGGGCCTTAACAGGTTAAAAGGTATCCACTTTGTACATAATATACTTTCCTTAGGATTGATTGTAATATTGTAATAGGAAAAAGATTCATTAGTTACGAGACTCGGAGAACTTCTCTGACTTTTGGTGGATATTGAACCACATCTCCATGATTGATAGAATCTTTCGTACTCAGCTTGTTGGCCCGATGGTCGGATGTTTGTCCCCTCTTATTTCTATAAAATGAAGAGAGTTAGGCTCATTCGGGGCATCGAGAGTCAGAGTTATTGTGTCTTTGGAAGTTTGGAGTCGAGAGCTTCTCCTGCTCTGCAACTACGGACATTCAGTCTGATCTGCTTGCATCACAAGAAGAACTCAAGTCTTTAGGTGATTTGCGAAGCCTGCGCATCAGTGTGAGAGCATTGGTGAGAACCTAAAGTGGCCAGATCGTTAGTGTGTCTATCTATATGTGTGTTTTGAGTATACGTTCAAAGATAGAGTCTGTGTAATCGCCAGGTAGCCTCCAGTAAGCTATCTTAGTATTGAGTGGAAATAGTCTGGTAAATGCCAACACAATCCATCTCTGGTATGAACAAACTGTAAATCAAGTGTAATCGATATCTGGAAAATTCAATAAAAGAGTGTTATTTCATTTTCCGCTTCTGAGTACTGTGTGCTTTAATTTGTGCTGCTGTGTAGTAGTTGTCCCATAATCTTCAGTCGAAGTTCATTAGGGGTTCGCCAAAGGTTCGAAGGGACGCCAGACCGTTGGAAGGCGAGGAAGCTGTATGTAAGGTCGCAAACCATGGAGGATCCGAGAAAGTTCACACTAAGTTCACCAGAGGTCAATCTATGAGGACAAACGAAGAGACATAGCAAGGCCAAGTCAGTAGAAAGCGACAACAACATAGCGACACTGTAGCAGCACTATAGCAAGCTTTGTAAAAGCCCCTACAAAATTTTGGTATTGAAGCCAAGTATTGAATTCAAAGGCTTATAACTGATGACTAGCCTTGGGATGCCTCTGATTTGTTCCGCTCTTTTATTTACATAGAACCCATAACAATTCCACGGGCTCTCTAATTCTCTGATCAATTTCTTACTCAACAGATTCTTGATTTCTTTTTCGCAGAGCTCACGATATTCCTTGTTTATCTGAATTGCCTTACTCTTACATGGCTTACCTGTATATTTTGTTTTATAGGGCAATTCAACACAATATTGCTTTCTGTGCCAAAAAGCATTTGGATCTTCTGCACAACACTCTTTCTCTATTTGTGCCTTTAATTCTGAAATCTTCTTTTGTATTGTTGGTAAACTTAGCTGTTGTGAGATATGAATGGTAGATTTTAGATCTTTTAGATCTGTTAGCTTTGATTCGGCTTTCTGTAGCTCTTCCATAGTTTGAACCATTATCGAGACTCGTGGAGCTAAGACATATGGTAATTTAATTTTTCTTGGACTATTTGAGGAAGTAGGAAGAGTAATAAAATATCCACCCTTATTATTTTTTGTTCTAAATGAACCATGTGGTTCAACAACAGCCAAAAATATGTTACCTAAAATACAATCAACAGGGATGTCAGCAACTGCAAATTTTAATTTTATGCAGTGATTATCAAAGCAGATAGATGCCTTGGGAATTTCATACTTCAATGTTTTACTTCCCAAGCCAATAACTTTTCTTTCTGCTTTCTTACAATATTTAGCAGGGATCGCTTTTGCATTTAAAATATTTACATCTGCTCCAGAATCAATTAGAGTAGTCAATTTGAACATCTGTCCCTGTATGCAAATATTCACTTGTACATGGTGTTGCTGGTATTCGATGGTGAGTATCCTCATTTCCTGAAAACCTGAAGTAGTATCTTTTCTCCCTTCATAAATCTGTACATTTGGCTTGTAAAATTCTTTTGTATCATATTCTTCTATATGACCTGCTTCATCAATGGATTTGCCTTTTTCTAATCTCAGTCTTAAGAATAGAAATTTCAGATTTGATATTGTGGATTTCATGAGTTACCTCTCCCAAGGTAAGCGCGCGAACTTTATCTTGTTGTTGATGTCTCTGGAATGATTTTTCATTTTTTTCATAAGAGGCGTCAATGAAGAGTGCCTTTTTTGAAGAACTTCTGCTGGAAGATTTGATTTGATCCATGAAAGCTTCCATAAAGCGATTCTTCATTTCTCCTTCCTCCATAGCTCTTATTTGGGACAAGATTTTTATCTCATCTTCTTCTGTCTGTACCGTAAGAATATTTTCTTTGTATTTTTGTGGCTGTTTATCTTCATTAGAAATTTCAGATTCAGAAGAGAAAATACATTCACAATTTTCAGAGTTTGAACAATGACAAGCATTTGCATAAAAATTTAATTCTTCAACTTCTTCTTCTGTAGTATATACAAAACTTTCTACAGGTGAGTCAAGCAATTGTTGCTGCTGAATCTGGGGTTGTTCTTTGATCACCGCATTGGGGCAATGATCAGTTTTATGATTTCTAGACCCACATCTCATGCAAAGATACTGAGCCTATGTTTTTGGAGTTTTTAAAGGAGGCTGAGATTTCTTGCCTCGATTTCTTTTTGATTCTTCACCTAATGGACAATTATTTGCAGTATGTCCATTTTTGCCACACAACCAACATGTCAATTTATTCCATTTTTCTTGCTTGGCACTATGCAGGTGAATGTTAGATGGTTTGTAATAATGTGTGTTAGGGACATATTTGTAATATCCCTTCCTTTTATGCCGTCGAAAAGATCGACCTTTCGACTTAAAGCCTTTTCTGGTTGATAAATTCTTTTCTTTCTTGGCTCGTTTCTTGTTTTTTCTCCTTTTTACTAATGGATCATCGAGAGATAAACCATACTTGCTACACAATGATTTGCTATCAAGGGATCTGGACAACTTCTCTAGAGACTTATTAACTTTCGAGCTTGTGCAAAGACCAACCAGAGCTCTCGTAATAATTGAATATATTTGTCCCCGTGTGTAAGACTCAAAAGGCATTTGAAAAAATTCTTGCATTCTGAGATAGTCAACAAATTTGGAAGGAAGTGCTGCAAGATAAACTTGCTTCCATAACAAATTCTTTGAGTCTTTGACTTCATAGATTCTCTGCATCCAATCTTCATGGAAGTCTTCATATTGGGATATTTTATTGCACTTGAGATTCATTAAAATAATCTCATGCTTATCGGCTATTTCAGCTTCAGAACCACACTAGTGCTCAACAATCATAGAGGTCAAGGCTCCAATCATGTTGTTCTGTACTATCCCATATGAATTATGAATTATATTTCCTTGCTCATCCTTGAGAAGTTGTTCTTCCATCTCTTTAATTAAAGTAGGAGAGCATTCTGTTTCCCACCATTTTGATAGTGTGCCTATGAAACACTGGATAATTGTTTTGCAGGCTTCTACCTCAGTTTTTCCCCTTAGACACATAAGTTTATATTCGGTAAACATCATGTCTACCATTTGTCTTATCTGGCCGACACTGAGATTATCTATAGTCCATTCCCTATGAGAATCAGGGAAGAAAGTGTGGGTTTCAGGCAGTTTTCCTTTTCCTCTGATATCAGGTGCTGAATATCTGTCGTACTGAATTTCCAAGGGCTCATATATAGGCATTACTTTTGGCTCTTTCTCCTTGTCCTTAAACAGACTTACTATAGAAATATGTTCACTTGGAGTGTCAACTTTTTTTGGTTCTTGGGATGCAATTTCTTTGGGGAATAAAAAAGGAAACTTGTCGACTGGCTTGACAGGATCTTGAATACAGACACTTTCTTTATGCAAAAAGGAAGAAGGAACTGGTTTTTCTGTTTTGGGTATAGATAATTGATTCATCTTCTGTACCAGTTCATTTATTTGTCCATATGTAGAACCAATATGTTCTACCATTTTGTCTCCAACATTCTCTAGCTGAGATTCTCTAACATATCCTCTAATTACTGAAGTAGAATTTTGAACATTATTCAAGGAATTATTTACAAAATTCAAAGAAACTTGAACAATATCAAGTTGTTCTTTAACCTCTTTGGATTTGGCCATGTTCAATTCAAGACCTTTCATACCTGTGTTTGTCCAATTTCGTTGTTCAAAAGTTTTATGTATTCTGCCACCAGTACCAAATGCACTGTCATCCTTTAATACTAATGGTATTGCTTTTGTAGAATTTTGTCCTTGTCCAAGCACTATGCCTTTGTATGGAGGAAAAGTTGTAGGTGTTTCAACTTTAAGGCCATCTAGTGCTATCCAAGAATGTTGAGATGAAGTGGATGCATCAGTCATTAAAATCATTTGTTGCTTTCTCTTTTCTAACCAAACATAGAATGACTCAAACCAAATTCTTCTGCTTTAGGATTTGTAAAAAGATCTCAATTCAACATGGCTTTCATCCATTTGGCAGGGACTCTATTTTTCAGGCATCTATCCATTAAAGTGAAGAATTTGTGCATCTCCATGACTGCTGGCTTTTTGCAGTCATCTGGAACATAACCAAATCGACAATCTAGTATAAGGCCATTAGCTTACTCAAGATAACCAAGACCATATCTTGGTTTGGCTGGTCTCATTATTGAAAACAATTGGGTTAACCTCGGATCTTCATTTTCCAAAATAGGAATCTCATGCATCATTGAAACATGCTCTGACTCATGAGGAAATGGAATTTCAGAGCACTTAGGATTTGGACATGGATTGACAAAAGTTGTAGGTGGGGCTTCACCAGTCCTAGGCTGATGGTTCTCATGGATTACCAAATCTGCAAACTGGCTTAAAATAACTGGATACTGACACTCTAGACATTTAACTTCTAAGGAAGAAAGATTTAATATAATTTCACCCAGAGTGTCATGTCATCTGATGTAGTGGATCATGTCATATGATGTAGTAGATCATGTCATCTGATGTATATATCTACTAAAAGTTTATATAATTTAAGCCCTCAAAAGGGACAAATTTATACAATGGTAAAATATGCCTTCCAACGCAACAATCATATCATTCCATCGCATTTACTATTTATTTTTTCATTGATTCAATGTTTAAGTATTTATTTTTATGATTCCATCATATGACTCCTCGTATTTTATCGATTCAATTTTATGTATTGTAATTTTACAGTTCTATCACATTAACTATTTGTACAAATCTATATACTTTATTTTAATAATGCGTTTTTCTTTTTTTCTGCATGCTACAAAAATATTTGAGGGGGATGTAACTAAATTACATCAAGGTTTTTTTTGCCGTTTAGTTAGATTATTAAATTTTGAAATTAGTAAATTAAATATTTTTTTAATGTATACAATTTTGTGCGACTTAGTTTGATTATTGAATTTTGAAATTAGTAAACTAAATATTTTTTAATGTATACAACTTTTTTGTATACCATTTTGCGATGTATTCTTGCATATTATATGTTAGAACTTAAGATTCTTACTTCTACAACTCTGAATAAAAATAACACTAGATTTTATCTTTTTTCTACATAATTAAGTAAAATAATATTAACTAAAAAGACAAACCATTTCACTACCTTCCAAATTCTAAAATAATGATATATGCAACTAAGATAAAAACAAGTTACATTTTAACTTTTTTTACCTTTGTTGTGAATAAATATAATAAAATTAATGAATATTTAATTTTA
>APFE030799848.1:0-12880 GCA_000404065.3 Pinus taeda
TTTCTTGGAAGGATTATCAAAAAACATCGTGAGATCATCCCACATCTCCTTGGTAGTGTTCTTGAAAGATATATGCAAGACTATATGGTCATAGACTCCATCGAGGATCATCTATTTTTCCTTGGCCATTTCTTTCCTATACTATCTCATTTGATCTACATCGGTTGGTACTGCCACAACATTTTTTTCACAGGCCTTCAAGCTAAATTCAACCAACAGGAAGGACATCCCAACCTTCCACGTGACATAGTTGGAGACTCCCTCCAACCTATCCTAATATCTAAGCCTAGTTGTGGCCATCTGTGAAATTGGAATGGAAATATGCAGGCCATTGGGCCGTCGGGGTGGGGCAGACTTGTGATTCCTCTTTCACTTGCTAGGATACTGAATATTCTACTCACACTCCCTTTTAGAGTGAGAAACTTTCCTTATAGCTATTGTTGTTTGCAACTAGAAATTTGGATTTCTAGGCTAGAAACCCTCAGAGAGAAATTTCCCTCTGCGTGTGCACTTTCTCTTCCACGTAATGCTAATTTTTCTTTAGCAATTTCTGCAAATCCCTTATGTGCTCAAACAAGGAATATTCTCCATGAAAATCTAAGCTACTGGTGCTCCCTCTTCCTACTAGAATCACTGAATCTGGCAAGACAGACTTTTCAACCACCCTGCACTAGAAAATTTAACTTCCCAACAATTTGCACTCCTTCACTAGGCACTATGCAACCCCCAGAAAAATCATCCTACTGCTCCCTCTAAACAATGAATTTTCTTCTTCCACTTCTAAGCTTCCCCATATAATCCAATATTCTCTTATGTCATGTGAAATTTTTAAGTATTGCATCAAATGGAAATTATTCTTCTAACTGTAAATTAATTAGCACTTTGTTTTCTATGACAAACCACAAATAATTCACAACTACAATTTTCACCAAATTAAAAATAGTGGAAGATAAACTAGAAACTGATAAAATACTTGCACCCACACACAAAAATATAACACCATTATTTTTGGACAAAATTCCCTGGAAAAATCGAATGTGGGAAAACCAATGTATAAGTTGAGGGTTTTTATTACTAAGCAATAGAGAGAAAATTTTAAGTACCATAAATATCGCCAAATTGGTGAATCTATCGAAGATAAATATTGGCAAAAATTTTATAAGGCATTTTACCCTCTCTCTGAGCAATCTCGACACTATGTGACCTCTTAAAAACTATCCATCCAAGTGTTTTGTGTAGGCTCTACATCACCCTATCGTTGCCTACCATGCACACTGCTTGAATCCACTACCAATCTAGCTATCCCACTTATTGTTGACTAGGAAAATGCTTCTCTGACCCTCTAGAAAATCTTCCCAGCCTCTAGAACTGAAAACATATTCCTCTTCAACTAGGTCAAATTGTTCTTCTCTCCCTACACTACTTCTTGAAGAAAATCTCGACCTCCTCTTTCTTACTCTCTAGAATAAGAAAACTTCCTTCGAACTCACTATCTCTGCTCCTCTCTATCTCTACTTCCCTTCTCTGGATTTAACCATTTTGGAAGAATCTTGTTGATCTCTTGAAAAATCAATTTGCCTAAGGAAATCGATCTCAATTGTGTTTCTCCATCTACCCATCGAAGTTTTCTTATAATATCACAGTGGGACCCAATAACCAAGATTAAAGCTTAATCAATGGCTAGGATTATTTTCTAGTCGATTTGTGTGAGTTTCTAGAGAAATCCCACCTTCCTCAATTTTTTTTTGTTAATTAATAAATTTTCCTAAGTTAGACTTAGGAAAATTTTAATTATTAGTTAATTAAATTAATTAAGGCATTTCTAGGTGGATTTTCCTTAAACCTTTTATGGGTTATGGAGTCCTATTATTTCTTAGCCTCTCTGACATCTGTTGAGACTTGAAAACCATCTGATGCTACACAAAATAATAGTGAAGTAATTGAAGAGCGGTGTCCCTATCAATAATTTGATGTCACAATTCCAACGAAAATAATGATTTTTCCAACTAGGCCTCAACTTTCTAGTTATGGTGAGTTTCAACTTGCTTCCCAACACCATTCAGGGACACATGGCAAGTTTCAATAGAGGGCATAAAAACAAAATCGAGCAACAAAATTGAGTTTCTTCATATCTTGCAAGTGTTTTTGGTCAAGGTCAAGTTGGCCACGATCCCTAAACCCTCGTTCAACACAATTTTGAAGACACAAGTGAATTATGGAATCTTGTCAATTGAATGATGACATATATAATTATATTTGATTGTAGACTTATATACAAAGTTAACATTGACACAAAAAACACATTTATATTTTGACAGGAGAGGGTTGGAACTTAAGGTTATGTAATCAAATTTACAGGTGATAGCTAAATTGTATAATAATTTTATTTATGGTATTTACTAACGTTTATTAGAATTGTTGCATGTTTTACATCATTGGAATGACATCATAGTTACAAATTAATTGAATTTTATTATGGTACATGTGTGCACTTTGATATGATGTAATATGATTATGATTCTATTTCATATGTTGTAATATAGAAATATAACAAAAATATTAAATATTGCATGAAATAAATAATAAATTCTCATTTTGAATGTTGTTTTTTTACTGAAGATCCAGTTGATCCTGAGATCAATACAAATTATTTTGGGCATACATTCAAGACAATGATGATGGGGTATATGGAGAGGAAACCAAGGTAGATGATGTTGATGACATTGATGATGATCATGATGTTGATGAACATGATAGACATGATGATGATGATGATGATGAGAAATTTTCTGATAGTGACCAACAACATTGATCATATAGACTCTATGATGGATCATTGTTGATAAATCATTATTATGCCTCTTTTCATGTTTATGATCATATGTATCATTTTCACCTGTAGTACTATATTGAGTTGTATCATTTTGACATGTATCCTTTTCAGTTATACCATTTGGAAATGTATTATCTAGGCGTACATTACATGTAGCTCATCACAAACCAACAAATTTGTTTATTAATAATATAAAAATACCACGTATAGTTAAAAAAAAATGTCTTATGGTTTTATTGCAGTGTTCTAGTGTGGCCTGTAACTATAAGAAATTTGAAAGAGCTCTTCTCTAGAAATCTCTATGCTATCAATATGTGCCTGCATTATGTGTAGTTGGTCACGACCAACAATTTTGTTTATTAATAATAATAAAAATGCCAATTATAGTCAAAAGAAAAATATATCTTGCTATTTAATCTATAATGATGTTGTTAGTTTGTATGGATGTCCATTTCCCTGAAAATTCTTTATAAATTGTATGCTACAAAATATTTCAAACACAATATGACTTGCTCTATAATCATATAAGTTATTTAAGAGGAATTATTTACTTAACTAATTTAATTGAAATAAAAAATATTAAAATAATAAATGAAAGCTATAAAGGAAGAATCATGAGCTGTTAAAATGGAAGCAGGATAGGGCTCTAAAATGGAAGTACAATTTGACATCAAGTTGGAAGCCTTACTTGGATCTATTACTCGCTCTAAATAGGAAGCTCGATTAGTTTCTTAAAAGGAAGAAAAATCGAGGCTAATTAAGAATCAAATCCCAACACTAAAAAGAAGAAAACCCTAGACCTAAAATAGAAGAAATCCCAAACACTAAACATGAAGAAAAACTTGCAACTAAGAAAACCATGAGGCTAACAAGAAAGAAAAAATGGAATCTAAACTAGAAGCACACCAGAAGAAACCTTGGAAGAAAAACTTGGTGTTACTTAAGAAGCAAAAAAAGAAGCGATTTATGTAGCGAACAAAGAAGCAATAATGGAAGAAATAATAGTAGCCAAACTTGCCATTTCCTGAGAAGGAAAAACATAAGCAATTCATGTAGGAAACATAGAAGTTTAGAAGGCAAACTTGGTGTTCTCTAAGAAACAAACAAAGAAGCCACTCAAGTAGAAAAGCAAGAGGTAATAATGGAAGCAATATTAGAAGCAACAAAATACATTATAATCGAAGTCATATTAGAAGATAAAGAAGTTGTCATAATGGGAGCAAAGCTAAATGCAACAAGCGATGCCATATTGGGAGAAAAAATTGAAGCAAAAAACAACATTATAATGGAAGCATAACTTGGCATAAATTAGGAAACTAAAAGGAGTTTACTTTCAACGCCATAGTAGAAGAAAAACAAGAAGTGCAATTTAGAGAAAAAACTAGAAGTACAAATGGATGCAACAATGAAAGAAACAATGGAAGAAATAATTCTCGGTGCTAAACTCGTCAATATCTCTAGCACTATTACTAGTGCTATTTTTAGTGCTATTTACAATGTTCACTTGAAAATGCATTATAGCACTTGGTTTTGTGTTAGCAATTGAACCCAATTCACAGGCTCAAATACACTGATTTGGTGCTATTTCCGGTGCTAATGGTTTTTTTGTTGTATTGTTCTAAGGTGTCAAAAGGTGGAGGGACATCACCTCTACCAAGAGAAGGAGTGATATTATGAGCCACCTCTTCCCCCATCTCAACTTCTACCATTCCATCCTCCCCGAAATTTTCATCCTACCCTCTATGCTATGTTATTTGCCTCCTTGGCCCAATGCCTCTCCATGGTATTTTTCATTGCCTATGGATTGTCGAACAAACCTCATCCCACCAAGGTCACCATCTGGACTGCAACAACACCTCTAGAGCCTAGACTTCTACAATACAGATCTTATGAGGACCAATTAATGTCTCTTGTAGCCAAAACAACCTCCATCGAAAGACACCTCTCTTGAGTCTTAGACTGCCTCCATTCAAGGCTAGTACCTTCCACCCTATAAAAGGTTTTATTTCCTACCAGAAAATCCAGATGCACCTGAGGTGGCTCCCACAATCTCCAAACACCATAGTAGTGGGGTCACAAGGATGGCACTACGCTTAGATTCTACATGCTAAGCATACCATCTTAAGACTAATTCACATGGATAATAATACAACTAGACAAAATCACTAGGTTCACCACACCCAATACCTCTCTTGCTTCTATCCCCACCTTTGGTTAGGAGGCCTTGATTAACCAGACAAGACTCTCGAAACCCACATGTAAACCCCAGAGACCAAGGATGGGCTTCAGACCCTCAATTGCAAACAAAATTGAAACTATAGCCTTGAAATCGCATGCTACTGATAATAAGAAACAAGAATGTTGAAAAGTAATCATACAGTGAAAACACCAACCCTAATATCGTTGCAAGAAACACATGGGAAATCGCACAAGAAAGGTAAAAGAGGCTTAACAGGCTAACAACTGCAAATAACCAATGCAGAATCTCACCACCATTAAACAAAACCATTTTTTTTACTCCTCAAGGCTAAGCTTCCCCAACGGTGAAGTGTGCCCCAACTACAATCCTTCCTGGTGTCCCATACTTGGCACTTCAATAGTCCAGCAACACCACAAAAGATTCTCTGCCCACATTCAAAATTATTCACGAGTACCATGACCTAGGGGGCATGCACAAGTGGGCAGCATTCTCAATCACTTCACAACCCTTGGCACCCTCGCTAATTACCCATAACCAAACTCACAAATGTTGAAACTAACCTCACCAGCCCACACATAAACCTATCGCCAAAGATCTGGAAACTTTCGTTCATTATGGTTTGCATACTCCCAATATGCGACCTACACCCTAGTGTGAGTTACGAGAAAGGGATAGGGCCCCCTCCCCATTAACTAATATGAACAATTTCCTCCACTTCCATCGAGGTGAACACCTTCAAATTTTTATCCAAATTAAATTCTTCAATATTAAAATTAAAAAAAATAATAATAATTATTAGTTAATCTACTTTATTATTTTATTTTATCATTTCTTATCCTAATCATATACTTCTCTAATCTATTCTAATTAATTATATTATTTAATATTATTCTTGATTCTAACTTTATAATTTAAATTATATATCTTTCTTTTCCTCTTTAACAATTATTTCAACATTGTATATGTATTAATTCTTCCATTGACCCACAATTTCTTATTCTTCTAAGTCATTATTATTTGAAATTAAAAATTTAATTTAATATGTATTTTTCCCTTTTCCTCTTAAGTAATAAAATAAATTTTGAACAATTATTTTACTAATTACGTTGTAAGGCATTCCCTCTCAGAAGAAGTTCCTCCCATGCCACCTGTGCAATCATGGGACCTTGATTTTTGTGTTAGACAATTGGAACAACTTTGACCATCAAATCAGATTGAAACCATATTGTCAGTTACAAATAGTTACAATTCGGTACAATGATAAGCCACTTCCTAGAGGAGAATAGCACCGTTGCACAGAGACTCTTGCTAAGATGTTGAGAGCTCACGAAACTAGTTTTATAAGGAGGATTAGTTGAATACACTAACTGGGGACAAATGACGAATGAATGGCATAGTTTGGAGGTTTCTCGGGATAGTGACATTTCTTCACATAACCAAAGAGACTTAGGGAAGATGCAATATATTGTTCACTCCAGTAGGAAATGATCTGAGGATGCAAGGGTCACCCAACAATGTGATTGAAGCAATTGAAGTTGATCATCCAATACTTGTTTAACTGGAAATAGTGATGTGTCAGTACTGATCGTGTTTTAATGTTATATTATTTATTTTATAATTGTTATTTGAGATCGTATATTATCTTAATAATTTATTGAGTATCTATTATTTGTTATTATTGTATTTAGAAATAAAAATTAAATAATTTGCTTGTAATTATATAATTTAGATGTTCCCTAAATGGGTGGTAATGGGCAAAAGCACATCTAAGAGAGTAATATTATAAAATTGAATTCCATTTGCATATTATTATTACAATTTAAAATTTTATAAAAATAATAAGATTATATTTTTTTGTCAAGAAAAATATATTTTTATTATTTTTATAAAATTTTAAAATTTAATGATCATGTTTTAATATTATATTATTTATTTTATGATTGTTATTTGAGATAATATATTATCTTAATAGTTTATTGAGTAGATTATTTGTTATTGTTGTATTTAGAAATAAAAATTAAATAATTTAAATGCTTTGCATGTAATTATACAATTTAGATGTTCCCTAAATGGATGGTAATGGGCAAAAGCACATCTAAGAGAGTAATATCCATCCTCCCTCAACTAGTGTTCTTTTAAGATGGTATGTCATGTTCTTATGTCATGTTCTTGAGGAGGAACTATAAGCAAAGAGTGGGATATATGAGGAGTGCAATGATAGCTATTGAAGTATACAGGATTAAAAACATGATTAAAAGGAAGAAAATATGGTGACAACCAGGCTTGGAATAGGGATTTTCAATAGATATATGAGAGTACTGAAGAATACAGGGTTAAAAAAATGACAAAAAGAAGAAAAGAATGAACATGGTACACTATTTTGCATAAAATAAAATAATTTATAACACCACTAAACAATAGATTTATTTTAAATTAAAATAAATAAACATTAAAGCAAACATAAATATAATTTTTATAGTTTTCAGTTGGGGTGTTTGTGATGTTCCTCACCAAAATTCAAACCTCTTAAGGGCATGTTTCCTATTGTGGGTCATTTCATTTTTGTTTAAAATATTTTAACATTGGGAAAATAGATATTATATGTATATGGTTTCTTTCTTAGAAAATTGCATCTCAAATAAAAATAATAATATTTAAATATAAATGATGTATTTTTAAATGAATAAAATTGCATCTTAAATAAATAAAAGTAATAATATTTATATAAAAATGATGTTTTTTTTAGTTTTGTTGGCTTGTTTTGTTGTGCAATATATTTTTTGGAATTGATTGGATAAATAAAATTAAGGGAATTAGAAAGACATTTAATTGTAATTTAGGTTTTCTGGAATTGATTAGATAAATAAAATTAAAGGAATTAGAAAGACATTTAATTGTAATTTAAGTTTATTATTGACAATTTTACTTAATCAAAAATTAGATTAACTAGATCATGAACATATTGTAGTTAAGGGTAGTAACCATTATTGTTTCTTTTGATTGTTTTTTATGTATTTGTATATGTGCTTGCTTTTTGTGTGGGATGTTATTTTCATAGTAACAATCCTAGATCCATCTTACCTCGAGATCTACCAAGCATCAAGAGCGATGAAATCTCTTTTCACTCGCAAGAGATTTGATAAATATGGATTTAGGTTAGTATTATATAAATTTTACATCTCTATATATAAAAGTATTATCACTTTTCATTTTTTTAAAACCTTGTTTTAATCTCTATGGAATATCCATTATAATAATTTTAGTAGTAGTGACGATAGACGGTTTAGATATATCTCACATATGGAATATCCATTATAATAATTTTAGTAGTAGTGAGGGTAGAGGGTTTACATATATCTCGTATGAACTCATCGTACTTTCTCTTCACTATCCTATGCTTTCACTTTTTTTTTTGGTGAAGTCACATTTAAGTTGAAATATCTCTCGTGATTGCAAGTCTCTATGTTATGCTTTCTATAGAAAGATACCCATATTTTGGAAAGTCTTGAAGATTTTGCAAGAGCTTCAAATGTGATAAGAGACCCACCATCATTAGATAAGTAGCAAGGGAGATTCTCTATAGGATAATTAGCTACATGAATAGAAAGAATAGTAGTGGAAGTAACAAGAGGAGTTTCATTGTCTAGATCAACATTAGAGAGAAACAAATAAATCCCTAGAAGATCATATCTCCCCCTCGGGTTCGAAGTTTTCTCCTTGAGAAAATTTGAATCATTCATTCTATTTATAGGATAGAGCTTGGGGAGTTGATAAGAGACCCACCATCATCAGATAAGTAGCAAGGGAGCTTATCTACACAATAGCTAGCTACAGGAATAGAAATAATAGTATTGGAAGTAACAAGAGGAGTTTCCTTGTCTAGATCAATAGTAGAGACAAACACATCAATCCCTAGAAGATCATATCTCCCCCTTGGGTTCGAAGGGATCTCCTTGAGAACATTCAAATTGGTCATTCTATTTATAATATAGAGCTTGGGGAGTTGATCCAGAACCCATGATAAAGAAAACCAAATCTCACAAACCACTAACAATCCCAATAGCCACATTGCATCATTATTGGGATAGCGAATCCACCATATGAGGGAGAAACAAAGTGCTACAAGACAAATTAGCATCAACAATCTACAAACAAAAGAAGGAAAATCATGGACTTGTAGAATATTGGCAAAATAATGTTAGGCTATTATTATCATTTTACTTCAAATATAATAAGAGACCCACCATCATCAAATAAGTAGCAAGGGAGCTTCTCTATAGGATAGTTATCTACAAGAATAGAAGGAATAGTATTGGAAGTAACAATAGGAGTTTCCTTTTCTAGAACATATTCTCTTATAATCAAAAGTCAAGTTTAATTAATCTACAAACAAGTAGAAGCAAAATCATGGGTTTGTGTGATAATAAAAAAACAATAATTTTCATCAATTGAGAACTAACTTGGAGAATAGGTATGAGGACATATTCTCACTTGTTCAAAATCATATTCAATCAAACTTATCAAGTATGAAGCTTCTTAGTCAGTTTTTCTTCTTATGAAGCTTCTCATGAATTAATATAGATAAGAGGCTAGAACTTACCTTTAAGGGATAAGAATACCAGTAGAGATTGAAAACCTCCTCGAGATTGAAGATGTGGAGCATGACTTATCTTTGCATCTTTGAGACACTAAAATTTTTGTATGTTGTGACATTTGAAATCTAAAACTTCATTGTTGAAAAGAAACATAATTTACCGGTATCATTTGTATAATTGTTTAAATTTAACTAAGCATCCCATTAAATATTCAAATAGCTCTAGCCTACAATTGTAGAAAATGAACACATAGTAGAAAAATGAACACAACATTCCAAGTGTTGGGGGTATAGTAATATAGATACCCTTGCCTACCTTGCAGCACTTGAAATTTAGTAAGTGAGATTCAATTGCAAAAGGTGGAAGATAAGTCCCTAATTAGTCTTTATGTTAATTTTTTTCAAACTCAACCAATTTAAGAACATTCATACATTAACTTTCACTAGAGATTTCATTCTTTCTTGTTAATTCTTTTCAAATTTCAACCAATTTAAGAACTTTCATACATCAACTTTCACCAGATATTTATTTCATCCTTTATATTTTGCTAGAGTCAACTATGTTTAATGTATGACTATGTCTGGAGAAGCATCCATGAGATTAATGCTCTCAGAAGTTGCAAATTGTTACAAAATTCTACTTCCCTAATCTCGTCATTAAAATCCAATTCATATGAGACATGGAACAAATAGTTCTCCATCGCAGATCTTATAAAACTGACATTTCATTATTTAATTATATTACAACTTTCTTCATTATCATGCATGATAAAGACATAATTTAAATTCCTTTTCTAGGATTTACAAAAGCATAGAATGAAATGATAAACAATAGTATAATTTATTTTTGTCTCTTGTCAATCATTCCTAAAATGTTAGCTTAATGATTGGCTAAGATTAAGATTTTTTGGTTGTGTAGAAGGCATAATCCTACTCTGAGAAAGATTGATATTTAGGCTAAAAATTACATTGGTCCATTTGATGCAGTGGAAAGGAATTGTAAATATCAACCCCATGAGGAACCCTTTCATGAAGAGCTTCCTAGGCTACCTGTGTCCATTTTTTACTACAATATTGAGGGTATTGTATTTGAGGCTGAAAAGAAGAAATAAGGATTAACTTCATGTGTTTAACATCCAGCACACATATTTGGCTTCTCTGTTTGGAGCTTGATGAATTTTTTAGGCACATTGTGTGTTTACATTTCCATTTGCAAGCATGAGGGGTTTTCTTCCAAGTATCCAGGGAAAAATATTTTGTGGGAGCACTTTATGGATGCAGTAGATGCATAATTGATTGTAGAATAGGAAATTTGGGTTTCCACGGATCTTTATCTAAAGAATCAGGCCTTTAATTGTGTTAATGGAGAAGTGTATAAATGAAAATGCCTCTAGAGAATACTCAGAGATAAATTTGATCTGGAGCCATTACCATATGAGTGTGAATGGTTTAGTTTGGATGAGGTGATGAAACACAAAGGTCCGACTTGTGATGCAATTGCCAATGAACATAAGCTCTTTGACTGAGCACTTGGGAAGGAAGTTGCACATGTCTATGTTTTAAGTAGATTGTTTGATTGTATTACATTTAACATTAACATTTGTTTCACTCAAATTGGGCTATAGTTAGATCACATAACATATCACATCTTTTTTCATCTACGCTCTTCTTCCATATGCGCTACCAACTTATGGCATTTTCTTTGCAACATTTGGTGCAAATGCTAGTTTATTTGTTCCCTCATCTCTTCTAACTCTTTTAATTAATTAATAAATTTTATTTATTCTAACAATACTTACTTAATCTCATTCACATCTTCTCTCCTTTCCCAAGGGTCATTTTTTTTCTTAATCCTATTCATGTCCTTATTGAGCTGAGAGGCTCATTCTACAACTTAGTATGAGGGGACTTGTAAGTTTTTCTATTTGTCCATGCCCCTTTAAAACAAAAAAATATGTTCCAAAAATAATGCCTAACTATAATTAAAAAAATCAATATGCTCTAAAGTAATTAGAAGTATAAAAATGTATGATAGTGATTTCTGGAATAATACCGTGTGACATGTGAGATCTGCCTCAAAAAAGAATGTTGGGTAAACGAGTGTTTGGGTAGCCATATTTGGCCATAATATTATGATTTATGATTTTTGGAAATTTAAAATAGTAATTTTTTTTAAATAAGTTTTTTTAATTATTTATTATAATAGCCAATTAAGAATTAGTTAAGAATGTATGAATTAGATGTTTAAATCTTATACTTTTAAAACATATTTCAACAAGAGATTTAAATAAAATCTTTAAAGATCTAGGTTAATTAATTTATGTTGATATCAACTTCATATATATCTATATATAGAAAAAATATAAGTTTTTATGGTTAAAATTTTTATTTGGTCCTATATATATACTCTTTTTAGCATTCAAAAATACAATTTAAACAATGAAAAATAACACATTGTATTTTGCACTCTAAAAAAGTTTGCACGTGAAGAAATTTTATCCCTCTCGGCTCATGTTGGCTCATGTTGGATCTGTACTTAAGATGGAACTATGTTGGTTCTAATTTAGTCCTAAGGACGAACGGCATTAGAGTGTTCGACCAAATGCTCATGATGTGATTAGTCTGAAAGGCATTATTATTATTTTAATATATTTTAGTTTGATATTATTTCAATAGTAATTTAAAATAAAATAAATATATTTCAATATTAATACCATTTTGTCCTAAATAATTAATTCTCGTATTCCTTTAATCTAGTAATATCTTAATTCTAAAAATGTAATTTAACAAATATCATGGGATAATACCATGTGTTCCATGGTTTAATTTTCTCCTTTAAATAAGTTGCATTCCACATGAACACCATGGAACAATACTATGTGTTCTCAGAAACCATGGGTCATTCTTGTTTTATTTTTATAGGGTTATTTTCAATTTGATATTTTTATTTTTACTCATTTAAATTGTTTGCATTTCATTACAATAATTTTTTATTTAATATTATTTTAATTTTTATGTAAATAACACAAGGTTGTAAGGTCTCTACCATATTGAGTTCCCCAAACTTAAACCAATTAACCTACATCTCATAAGTTATTTAATTATCTCTCTATCATTCAATTTATTTTCTATCTTCTCTAGTTCCTTTGAGTTATTTAGAAATTTGTAATACTTATTTTGATTAATTTTAATAATTATTATTTTTTTTCAATATGTAAGAGTTACTATTCTATTTTTTTTTGTAGGTAAGCAC
>APFE030799848.1:16202-39521 GCA_000404065.3 Pinus taeda
TCAGTAGGCCAAATGGTTAAGAGCATGTGCTTTCTCCTAACAAGTCACAAGTTCAAAATTAGTCAAAGCCTAAATTTATCTTCAATCTGGAATCTATTAAGTACAAAGAAAAATCAAATTTATCCAATTGCAAAAAATATAAAATTAAAATAGATGTAACCTTATTATATATATCTATATATGATCATAACTATAAAATCAGTTAACAGTCCTGGCAGGTTTTCTTTGATTAAGTTGATCATGGGGACTGATCAAAATGGAGGAACTGATGAGATACAGATTGATATTCACACATCCTTGTCCGAAATATCCCCCAGTTTAAACAAACAGACAAGTATATCTTCACAGTTAGGACACTCAAAAAGCAGTAGACATTTAGGAGGTGTAGAGAATAAATCACAAGCACTGAAGAAGCCTAAGAGGTCATCTGTTAAATACTTCATTAAGCCTCCGAGAAGGCCAGACTATTCGAAGCTAGGTGTGCCGACTCCTCCTGTTCGGCCTTCTGCAACACTTCAAAGAATAGAATAGCAAATGCAAGAGATGGTGGAGGCTCTGCAACTCCAGCACGGGTGGAGCCTCTCCATTGTCTCAAACATGGCGTTTAAGTGCCTTTTGTTGGGGAAATCAGGTGGGTGGTTTTGAAGGACGCGGGGAAACAATGGCTGCGAAATCCGAAGAATTTGCCATTGTTGATATGGGGGATTGGCGTGGCAGTATCCGGAACTATTTATGTTTTGGTTTTGCTTGGCCTTCTGAATACGGCCCTGCCTATACAGACTCAGAGGGATACATGGTCTGAGGTCAGTAATCAGATTTTAAATGCCCTCTTTACCCTCATGTGCCTCTACGAACAACTACGGCTCTGTTATCATCTTTTACGTCTCACTAGAAAGTTCTACTGCAAAAAGGGAACTCACAAACCTCATGAATAGGCGCACATGATGGTAGTGGTGCTACTTCTGCAACTGACTATTTTTTCATAATATGCGGTCTCTGGTCTCAATTGGGCCTATAACAAATCAAACCGTCCGGCTATTGGAGTGCATTTGTGCTTTGGTGTTTCAGCAGGTGCTTTTGTTGCAGCTGTTCTATATCTAATCCTCAGTCCTCTCAGAAAGGATTACGAAGCTGAAATTGATTTGGGGGCTGTGAATTCACCCTCACAGGTCAATTCTGGCATGCTACCTTTAGGATGGCCGGACATGTTACCTCCAGCTGTGAATTCAGCCTCACGGGTCAATTCTGGCATGCCACCTTTGAAAGCACAAGCTACAGTGCCTACAGTTCTCTTGGGATGGCCAGACATCTTACCTCCAGCTGTGAATTCAGCCTCACGGGTCAATTCTGGCATGCTACCTTTGAATGCCCAAGCTTGGAGCCCAATCCATTATTCTGTTCGAAACTCTCTTCCTCCAAAGGGTTTTCCCTTTTGGCGGGAAGGGTCTAACTCTTTCAGAGCAGAAACCCAGGTTGCGATTTCTCCAGCGTCAGAATCAGAGGACGTAGATAACATGGTAACTCAAATAGAAAATCAAAAGAGGGATGGGTATCCAATGAATGCACCCATTCCCCAAAGCCTGCAAAAATAAGAACAGGACGTTCTAAGTCATTGCTTAACGCAATTCTACTCCCATGGTTGATGGCTGGAAGGTTAAATTGAATTTCCCTGCAACCTTGTCTAGATACAGAGTCGTCCTGTTCCTTTCCGCATATCCAATGTTGCAGTTTACAGTTCAGGTTTGTTTTTTCCTTTTCTTTATTTGTCACACAGGTTACATAAAAATAGTCATCGGCATTGTTCCATGATACTTACCTTTCTTAGAACAGGTTGAATGGCCCAGGAACAAGTGTTCGAGCTTTACAAAACAGCCATCACTCTTTTATGTTTCTCCCACTTAGTTTAATGCATGATTTAAACCTGAAAGCATTTTAATGGACCAAAGTTGTTGGTGATTTGCAAAGTCACTGTTTACATCTTTTGCACACAAATAATATCATAGTCACGATTTTGTTTGCAATTCGTAAGCTATCATAATTAACTACCCACAAGAATGAGAGTATTTTTCCTTTATTTGCTTTCAATGGACATCAACAAGTGGCAACCACTTCATGTGAGTTATTACAGTTTAAGTAGTATCAATGTGTCACACGTTATAAAAACACTTATCAATGGTTGAGTCTGAGGGTTTATATTCCATCAAAGTTACATAGTACATGCACTTAGCCATGTCAGCGATAAATGGTTTCTTTGCAGAGGCATACTTAGTTTATGAGGAATAACATGCTTTTTTTAGAGCACACTATGGTTCAGGAGGAACAACATGTTATTTGGTAGAATTGAATATAGGTGGGGTGATAATAACATTCTAAATTCACTTAGTAAGAAACACTCTAATTCAAAACTAAATTTGCATATTAAATCAAATGTTTTACTATACTAAATTTCCTTTCTATTGAAAATATAAACTTAATGTTCAACAACAAGTTGTTGAGAGTTGCATTGCAATCACCCTTTCCTTCCCTCAAC
This sequence comes from Pinus taeda, assembly GCA_000404065.3. Classification (NCBI taxonomy): domain Eukaryota; kingdom Viridiplantae; phylum Streptophyta; class Pinopsida; order Pinales; family Pinaceae; genus Pinus; species Pinus taeda. The sequence continues at coordinate 18,733 of APFE030799848.1, forward strand.
AATTCAAAGAAGAGGTTTTAAGTCAACTCATAGGTTGAGTCACGTAGATAAAGTAAGTATCTAGGTTCAACTCATAGGATTTGTTATTTGTTAAAAGAATGGGCGATTGTGATTAAAACATGGACCTCCCTGTGTGCTCAACATTTAACTATGGGGAATGGCGGGGGAGGGGGAGGAGGGCGGAGTGAGAGGAGGAGGGGTCTTCTATTTGACTATATGCATAACCCATTAGCTTGAAACCTTATCATGTTGATGTCAAATTGAGATGCCATATTTGTGAATAAATGCCAAATTAATGCCAACTTTAGAAATGGCAATATAACGCCAAATTTGGGCCCTGAATCACTCACTGATTTTCAAACTAAGTTTACTTATGATCCCCTTGGCGATTTTCAGACTTCCCTATACTATTGGAATTGATTTTTAAGGATCTATCCCTCTGTGTAGTTTTTAGGAGCATATTAGTAGATCTTCTATACTTAAAATGACTCAAAATATTAGACTCTTGATACACCAATATTATCAATGGCAATGCTCCCTTAACACCTTTGACATCAATGACAACACACAATTCTAGCAATCTCCCCCTTTAGCATTGATGAAAACACCCAAAACATTGCTACCAATCATAATCATGAAATCAAGATGGAAAACATTGAAAACATGAGCATGAGCATGGAAACACCTTTGCATGGCAAGAATACCTCAGATTACATGTTTCAGCCTCCTCCTATGGTTCTAAGAAACACTTGCACCTTTTTGTTGATTTTTTTGCAATTTTTGCACTTATCTCTCCCCCTTTGACATCGATGACAAAGAATTTAAGTGCTCTCGCTACAACTAATCTCCCCCTGAAGTATCGATTCTTGTGGACTTGGAAGCCTCATTTTGATTTGTTGAATGCTAGATTGAGCTAGATAACTACCTTTCTTCCGCTTGGAGAAGATTCAGTTGAAGGAGGAAAGAGTGGCTACTCCCTATATCTTCCTTAAGTATAAAAGGGTTCTCTTTCCAGAGGCTTAGTGAAATCAGTGACTTATTCTTTTGTAGGTACATACTCCAATTTGACAACCTGATTTGCAACTTGCTCTAGGATGAAATGGTATTTGATTGGAATATGTTTGGTCTTGAGTGTTAAATAAGATTTTTGGAGATGTTTCTTGCACTTGTATTATCATAGATGATGGGAATGGGGTATGCATATATCACATGCATGTCTTGTAAACTTTGGTTCATCCACAAGATCTGAGTGTGACCAGAAATTGTTAAAATATACTCTGCCTCAGTAGATGAAGGAGCAATTGAGGTTCGCTTCTTGCTCAACCATGACACAAGACATTCACCAAGAAAGAAAGTACTACCACTTGTGCTCTTTTTGTCATCCACATAAACCCCAATCAGCATCAATGAAAATTGTTAGTGAAAAAACTTTACCTCTTAGATATCACAGACCATAGTCCATAGTGGCTCTAAAGTATCTAATAATAATTTTTGCTAGTAGGAGATGGCTCTGTTTGGGCGTTACCTGAAATCTTCCAACAATACCAACAACTTGCATGATATCTGATCTTGAGGTTATTAAATACAAAGGACTTCCAAAGAGTGATCTGTAGATAGTCTAATCCATCTTAGGTGACTCATCGTCATTGTTGAGTTTGCAACCAGTAAACATTGGAGTGCATTCCTTTCTTGCACTACTTTTGGATATTGCATATTCCTTTACTCTTTTGAGCGACATACTTCATTTTATCCTCTCATCTAGCTTTCACAAGAGCTATCCTTTCTTTGTCGATGAATATGTCAACTAAAGGTCTAGGTGACTAGGAAGGCCAACATAATATACTTTCTCTCTTAGAGAATGATATAACAAAAATTCTACAAATTTCCTTGCATTTTTGTGTTGTTTCTTAATGCACAAAGTCATTGTATTTATTCTTCATAAGCGTAGCCAAGAGTGAAATGAAGTTAGACCAAAACTTCTGCATTATGTAGGAAATGAATATCTTTGGCCCAACTTCCCCCCTGAAATTGTATCTTTTGGAGTCGCTATTGTTACCAATACTACAATAACTACCTGTTGATGGAGAGCCTCAAAACAAGAGTTGTCCTTTCTTTGTCTGTGAATATGTCAACTAAAGGCCTGGGTGACTAGGAAGGCCAACATAACATACTTTCTCTCTTAGAGAATGATATAACAAAAATTCTACAAATTTCCTTGCATTCTTCTATTGTTTCTTAATGCACAAAGTCATTGTATTTATTCTTCATAAGCATAGCCAAGAGTGAAATAAAGTTAGACCAGACCTTCTGCATTATGTAGGAAATGAATATCTTTGGCCCAACTTCCCCCCTAAAATTATATCTTTTGGAGTCACGATTGTTACCAATGCTACAATAACTACCTGTTGATGGAGAGCCTCAAAACTTTGTTGCATATTTATACTACACTAAAGTGTTTTTTCACTTGCTTCTACAATATACAAACTTGGGTTTTTTACACAAAAAACCAACCTCCCTTACATTAGAAATATATATTCTAATGAAAGAATATATATGAAAAACATAATCCTCAAGCTGTTACAAGATTTTAGGAATAAAATCCTAACAGTAAACTAAAAATAAAATAAATTTTAAGTTGCGACAAGGAATACGGAAATGATAGAAAATCCTCTGCCATGAAATTGGAAATTGATTCCTGTTGATATCCTGCCTGCAAATTTGAATCTCTTGTAAATATTCCTGAAAATCTATCGACCTCCCTTTAAACAAGGTCAACTATGCCACCTGTTATCCCATGGTCCTTTTATCCAATTTTGAAAGAGAAATTTGTGTCATCTGTTGAAGTATGGTTTACAAAACCTTTTGTTTCATATAAGACACCACTAAAGCCATCTCTATTATCAACATTTTGCTGCTCTGTTTTGAATCCATGACCAAATTGTAGAGTTAGCATCTTCTCGTGCCTAAGAAACTGCATAGATTGAGATTGATGGAAGCCATCATTAGCTTACATACATAAACTTGTAGCTAACATACACATTATACAATATTAAATATTAAATATTTCTCCATAGACCTTGACCCCATAGTAGACCTATAAACAAAAACCTCAATAATATGTTGTCCAAATCAGCATCAAGATGATACCATACCAAAGCATTCTCTTTAGCTTCTATGGAAAAACCATCATCAGTCTCAGTACATAATTTCATAACAGGCTTTGTTGTTTTCTTCTAGTAAAAGTTTGTAGTGGGTTGTTGTTTTTCATTTGGTATCTTGGTTCATTTAGCAATTAAAGGCATTCCTTTCTTGCACTACATTTGGCTATTGCATATTCCTTTATTCTTTTGAGCGATATACTTCATTTTATCCTCTCATCTAGCTTTCACAAGAGTTTTCCTTTCTTTGTCTGTGAATATGTCAACTAAAGGCCTCGGTGACTAGGAAGCCCAACATGATATACTTTCTCTCTTAGAGAATGATATAACAAAAATTCTGCAAATTTCCTTGCATTCTTCTGTTGTTTCTTAATGCACAAATTCATTGTATTTATTCTTCATAAGCATAGCCAAGAGTGAAATGAATTTAGACCAAACCTTCTACATTATGTAGGAAATGAATATCTTTGGCCCAACTTCCCGCTTGAAATTGTATCTTTTGGAGTCACGATTGTTACCAATACTACAATAACTAACTGTTGATGGAGAGCCTCAAAACTTTGTTGCATAGTTATACTACACTAAAGTGTTTTTTCACTTACTTCTACAGTATACAAACCTGGGTTTTTTACACCAAAATCCAACCTCCCTTACATTAGAAATATATATTCTAATGAAAGAATATATAGGAAAAACACATATCTTATGTAGTTGTAAAAATACAAGGAACTAAAACTTTTTCAATAGCAACCAAGTTTGAAAACTTTTGAATTATGGGTAATTTCTCTGCTTGAAGATTGGCACTATACAAAGCCTTAAACTCTTCATAAAGTTGTACTCAACTTTTGTCATTTCTTCCCTACCTCATCGATACTGCAAATGGGGCATTGTTGGATGATCTAGAGAACATAAAGAAAAACCATTTGAACCACCATACCTTCATGGTTACAAATTTTATCTCCGTTGGGTTCATTATCTCTAACATAAACAATGTAGATGTAAAAATTCAAGGAACTGAAACTTTTTCAATAGCAACCAAGTTTGCAGACTTTTGAATTATGAGTAACTTCTCTGCTTGGAAGATTGCCACTATACAATGGCTTACACTCTCCATAAAGCTATACTCAACTTTCTTCATTTCTTCCCTATCTCATCGATACTGCAAATTGGGCATTGTTGGATGATCTAGAGAACATAAAGAAAAACCATTCGGAGCACTATACCTTCAGGGTTACAAATTTTATCTCCATTGGTTTCATTATCTCAAACATAAACAAATGCCAACTGATCTTGTGGATTAAAACCTTCTAATTCATTGAACAAAAGGCAAGAAAATAAGTTTTTTGAAAGGTTGTGCTTTCTCAATATCAGTGTAGTATTTGGCACATCACTCTTGTAGGAAAGGTTTTTAGAGCTTCAAGGTTGCAATATCTCACAACTTCTTTATTCCATACAACGAAATTCTAACTGATCCTGAGGATTAAAAACTTCTAATTCATTGAACAAAAGGCAAGAAAATAAGTTTATTGAAAGGTTGTACTTTCTGAATATCAGTGTAGTATCCGGCACATCACTGTTGTAGGAAAGGTTTTTAGAGATCCAAGGTTGAAAACCATCTGCATAGTAATGATCCATTTGATATCTCACACCTTCTTTATTCCATACAACGAAATGCTATTATCAAAGATACCTTTATAAAGCCGTGTTGGAAACTATAAATGTTTCTTTCCATTAATTATGAGATTAGATAGTAAATTTGTGGGTTAATAAATGGTGCCTAAATGTTTCGAATATGTCTTCCTGAGAAATAAAATAAATGAATGGCTTTATGCCATTCAAACCAGTCTATATACCATTCAAACTAGTGATAGAACTTGTTGTTTAGCAGCAAGGATAAGTAACAAGACTGATTTAGTCAAAGCTTTGTTCAATTTCTCAGTCAGTCAAATGCTGACGCGCTCATTGGATGAATGTAGGCTTTGTTTCTCGGCGATTCAACTTTCAGGTACATTTCTGGACGTTTTTGGACTACTTCATCTCCGGTAACAAGCTTAATCCCCTTTCTGAGTTTTTGTTTAATTTCTATTTCATCCATGGACCATGATAGAAAATCCTCTGCCATCAAATTGGAAATTGATTCTTTGACTATTGATATCTTGCCTGCAAATTTGAATCTGTTGTAAATATTCCTAAAAATCTATCGACCTCCCTTTAAACAGGGTCAACTATGCCACCTGTTATCCAATGGTCCTTTTATCCAATTTTAAAAGAGAAATTTTTGTCATCTGTTGAAGTATGGTTTACAAAAGCTTTTGTTTCATATAACTTATTTGAAAAATATACTCTACTTTATCCATGGGTTAATCCTCATGTAAAAATATAATTAGTGGTAAATTCATAGGATAAATTAATTACTCTTTTCCTACACATTTGGCAACAAGATTTTAGGAATAAAATCCTAACAGTAAACTAAAAATAAAATAAATTTTAAGTTGCTACAAAGAATACAGAATGATAGAAAATCCTCTGCCATCAAATTGGAAATTGATTCTTTGACTGTTGATATCCTACCTGCAAATTTGAATCTGTTGTAAAAATACAAGGAACTGAAACTTTTTCAATAGCAACCAAGTTTGCAAACTTTTGAATTATGAGTAATTTCTCTGCTTGAAGATTGCCACTATACAAAGCCTTAAACTCTCCATAAACCTGTACTCAACTTTTTTCATTTCTTCCCTAGATGATACCAAACCAAAGCATGCTCTTTCTCTTCTATGGAAAAACCATCAGTAGTCTCAGTACATAATTTCATAATAGGCTTTGTTGCTTTCTTCTAGTAAAAGTTTGCAGTGGGTTGTTGTTTTTCATTCAGTATCTTGGTTCATTTAGCAATTAAAGGCGTTCCTATGACAACATCACTGGTAGTCAATTCCCTCATATATGGCTCTACATGTGCTTCAAGGAAAATAAGCTACTTCATGTGAACAACTTGGTCATATCCTGCCTGCAAATTTGAATCTGTTGTAAATATTCTTGAAAATCTATCGACCTCCCTTTAAACAAGGTCAACTGTGCCACCTATTATCCAATGGTCCTTTTATCCAATTTTGAAAGAGAAATTTTTGTCATCTGTTGAAGTATGGTTTACAAAACCTTTTGTTTCATATAAGACACCACTAAAGCCATCTCTCTTATCAACATTTTGTTGTTGTGTTTTGAATCCATGACCAAATTGCAAAGGTAGCATCTTCTCGTGCCTACGAAACTGCATAGATTGAGATTGATGGAAGCCATCATTAGCTTAAATACATAAACTTGTAGCTAACATACACATTATACAATATTAAATATTGAATATTTCTCCATAGACCTTGACCCCATAGTAGACCTATAAACAAAAAACTCAATAATATGTTGTCTAGATCAGCATCAAGATGATACCAAACCAAAGAATTCTCTTTAGCTTCTATGGAAAAACCATCAGTAGTCTCAGTACATAATTTCATAACATGATTTGTTGTTTTATTCTAGTAAAAGTTTGTAGTGGGTTGTTGTTTTTCATTCAGTATCTTGGTTCATTTAGCAATTAAAGGCATTCATTTCTTGCACTACTTTTGGCTGTTGCATATTCCTTTATTCTTTTTAGCGACATACTTCATTATATCCTCTCATCTAGCTTTCACAAGAGCTTTCCTTTCTTTGTTTGTGAATATGTCAACTAAAGGCCTGGGTGACTAGGAAGCCCAACATAATATACTCTCTCTTAGAGAATGATATAACAAAAATTCTGCAACTTTAATTGCATTCTTCTGTTGTTTCTTAATGCAAAAAGTCATTGTATTTATTCTTCATAAGCATAGCTAAGAGTGAAATGAAGTTAGACTGAACCTTTTGCATTATGTAGGAAATGAATATCTTTGGCCCCACTTCCCCCCTGAAATTGTATCTTTTGGAGTCACGATTGTTACCAATACTAGAATAACTACCTGTTGATGGAGAGCCTCAAAACTTTGTTGCATATTTATACTACACTAAAGTGTTTTTTCACTTGGATTCATTATCTCTAACATAAACAATGTTGCTGTAAAAATTCAAGGAATTGAAACCTTTTCAATAGCAACCAAGTTTGCAAACTTTTGAATTATGAGTAACTTCTCTGCTTGGAATATTGCCACTATATAATGGCTTACACTCTCCATAAAGCTATACTCAACTTTCTTCATTTCTTCCCTATCTCACCGATACTACAAATTGGCCATTGTTGGATGATCTAGAGAACATAAAGAAAAACCATTCGGAGCACTATACCTTCAGGGTTACAAATTTTATCTCCATTGGTTTCATTATCTCAAACATAAACAAATTCCAACTGATCTTGTGGATTAAAAACTTCTAATTCATTGAACAAAAGGCAAGAAAATAAGTTTGTTGAAAAGTTGTGCTTTCTCAAAATCAGTGTAGTATCTAGCACATCACTGTTGTAGGAAAAGTTTTTAGAGCTTCAAGGTTGCAATATCTCACAACTTCTTTATTCCATACAACGAAATGCTAACTGATCCCGAGGATTAAAAAATTCTAATTCATTGAACAAAAGGTAAGAAAATAAGTTTGTTGAAAGGTTGTGCTTTCTCAATATTAGTGTAGTATCTGGCACATCACTGTTGTAGGAAAGGTTTTTAGAGATCCAAGGTTGCAAACCATCTGCACAGTAATGATCCATTTGATATCTCACACCTTCTTTATTCCATTAAACGAAATGCTATTATCATAGTTACCTTTATAAAGTCGTGTTTGAAACTATAAATGTTTCTTTCCATCAATTATGAGATTAGATAGTAAATTTGCCAGTTAATAAATGGTGCCTAAATGTTTCAAATATGTCTTCCTCAGAAATAAAATAAATGAATGGATTTATGCCATTCAAACCAGTTGATATACCATTCAAATGACTGATAGAACTTGTCGTTTAGCAGCAAGGATAAGTAACAAGACATATTTAGTCAAAGCTTTGTTCAATTTCTCAGTCAGTCAAATGTTGATGCACTCATTGGATGAATGTAGGCTTTGTTCCTGGGCGATTCAACTTTCAGGTACATTTCTAGATGTTTCTAGACTACTTCATCTCTGGTAACAACCTTAATCTCCTTTCTAAGTTTTTGTTTAGTTTCTATTTCATCCATGGACCATGATAGAAAATCCTCTGCCATCAAATTGGAAATTGATTCTTTCATTGTTGATATCCTGCCTGCAAATTTGAATCTGTTGTAAATATTCCTGAAAATCTATCGACCTCCCTTTACACAGGGTCAACTTTGCCACCTATTGGTCCTTTTATCCAATTTCGAAAAAGAATTTTTTGTCATCTGTTGAAGTATTGTTTACAAAAGCTTTTGTTTCATATAACTTATTTGAAAAATATACTCTACTTTATCCATGGGTTAATTCCTCATGTAAAAATATAATCAGTGGTAAGATTCGTAGGATAAATTAATTACTCTTTTCCTACACATCTGGCAACAAGATTTTAGGAATAAAATCCTAACGGTAAACTAAAAATAAAATAAATTTTAAGTTGCTACAAGGAATACGGAAATGATAGAAAATCCTCTGCCATCAAATTGGAAATTGATTCTTTGACTGTTGATATCATTTCTGCAAATTTGAATCTGTTGTAAAAGTACAAGGAACTGAAACATTTTCAATAGAAACCAAGTTTGCAAAATTTTGAATTATGAGTAATTTCTCTGCTTGAAGATTGCCACTATACAAAGCCTTAAACTCTCCGTAAACCTGTACTCAACTTTTTTCATTTCTTCCCTAGATGATACCAAACCAAAGCATGCTCTTTAGCTCCTATGGAAAAACCATCAGTAGTCTCAGTACATAATTTCATAACAGGCTTTGTTATTTTCTTCCAGTAAAAGTTTGTAGTGGGTTGTTGCTTTTCATTTAGTATCTTGGTTCATTTAGCAAATAAAGGCATTCCTTTCTTGCACTACTTTTGGCTATTGCATATTCATTTATTCTTTTAAGTGACATACTTCATTTTATCCTCTCATCTAGCTTTCACAAGAGCTTCCAACAAGAGTTACGAATGTACCTATGACAACATCACTGACAGTCAATTCCCTCATATATGGCTCTACATGTGCTTCAAGGAAAATAAGCTCCTTCATGTCAATAACTTGGTCATAGACACCACTAAAGCCATCTCTATTATCAACATTTTGTTGCTTTGTTTTGAATCCATGACCAAATTGTAGAGGTCAAACCAGTGATAGAACTTGTTGTTTAGCAGCAAGGATAAGTAACAACACTGATTTAGTCAAAGCTTTGTTCAATTTCTCAATCAGTCAAATGTTGATGCACTCATTGGATGAATGTAGGCTTTGTTTCCGGGCGATTCAACTTTCAGGGACATTTCTGGACGTTTATGGACTACTTCATCTCCGGTAACAGCCTTAATCTCCTTTCTAAGTTTTTGTTTAATTTCTATTTCATCGATGGACCATGATAGAAAATCCACTGCCATCAAATTGGAAATTTATTCTTTGACTGTTGATATCCTACCTGCAAATTTGAATCTGTTGTAAATATTCCTAAAAATCTATCAACCTCCCTTTAAATAGCGTCAACTATGCCACCTGTTATCCAATGGTCCTTTTATCCAATTTTGAAAGAGAAATTTTTGTCATCTGTTGAAGTATGGTTTACAAAAGGTTTTGTTTCATATAACTTATTTGAAAAATATACTCTACTTTGTCCATGGGTTAATTCCTCATGTAAAAATATAATTATTGGTAAAATTCGTAGGATAAATTAATTACTCTTTTCCTAGACATCTGGAAAAACTACAAAAAAAGTGTCTGGCTATCAAAAACCATGGTTTTCATCTCTTTGATATCCTAGTGCCATAAAACAATGATATAGGAGTACATCAATAATTGGAAATCCATTGTGTTTGGTGTTTCTCAATATTTGTACGTTATTTTCCTACCCTCTCTTTTCCAGCAAGAGTTACGAATGTACCTATGACAACATCACTGGCAGTCAATTCCCTCATATATGGCTCTACCTGTGCTTCAAGGAAAATAAGCTCCTTCATGTGAACAACTTGGTCATAGACACCACTGAGGCCATCTCTATTATCAACATTTTGTTGCTCTGTTTTGAATCCATGACCAAATTGCAGAGGTAGCATCTTCTCGTGCCTAAGAAACTGCATAGATTGAGATTGATGGAAGCCATCACTAGCTTACATACATAAACTTGTAGCTAACATACACATTATACAATATTAAATATTGAATATTTCTCCATAGACCTTGACCCCATAGTAGACCTATAAACAAAAACCTCAATAATATGTTGTACAATTTTGACATTCACTTTCTTGTTTGCAAACACACTCTTCAAATTATCTAAACAGCTCATTGGATTGGCAAGATCAAAAATCCAGATTAGCTTCAAGATGATACCAAACCAAAGCATTCTCTTTAGCTCCTATGGAAAAACCATCAGTAGTCTCAGTACATAATTTCATAACAGGCTCTGTTGTTTTCTTCCAGTAAAAGTTTGTAGTGGGTTGTTGTTTTTCATTTAGTATCTTCGTTCATTTAGCAATTAAAGGCGTTCCTTTCTTGCACTACTTTTGGCTATTGCATATTCCTTTATTCTTTTGAGCGACATACTTCATTTTATCCTCTCATCTAGCTTTCACAAGAGTTGTCCTTTCTTTGTCTATGAATACGTCAACTAAACAAATGCCAACTGATCCTAAGGATTAAAAACATCTAAGTCCAGGCCTGTACAACATACTAAGTACCAGGTAGGTAAGCTATTCAGAGCTTTTAGATGTTCCAGAATGGTGCCAAAGGTGAAGTTGTTTGGCTTAAAAACACTCTCCTCATTTGACCAAAAACATTTATGGCCTCATGGCATTAACCAATGTAGGCCTTGACAATGGTGCCAAAGCTGAAGTTGTTTGGCTTAGAAACACACTCCTCATTTGACCAAAAACATTTAGGGCCTCATGGCATTACCCATTTTGTGCATATCATCAAATTGTGGAACCTGAAATTACAGAATTCCATGTAACTTCATCTAGAATAGGCATTGCATTAAATAGTTTCAGTGCTTCGTCATTAGACCTATGTTGAGCATAGTCACCTATCATTGCATTCTATGCGATTATACAAAATCTCTCCACCATTATGTACAACATCGTTTTCTCTGGAAACAACAATACTCATGCAAAACCCAAATTCCACAATACGAATTTGCCCAATACAAAACCCACAAAGTAGCTCTGGTGTTGCTACTGCCCAATGCCCTAAAAAGTGTATACATTATTTGGCATTAACTACTTTTTGCAATTTAGTATTTAAACATTAGCCGATGATGATAGTAATTGTTGCTAAGCTTGAATAAATATCTATTTACAGTTATGACAAACCTTATTGGTCAGCTATTTTAACTTTGTATGTCTAGCTAAGCCAACTTCAACTCAGTTTGGTAATTCTACAACTAGACCTTAGTTGATATCAACTCCACTACACAATTTTACATCAACTCAACCAAAGCTAACATGAACTTGGCTCATTTAGTGGACTCAATCAAAAAAGGCTTTAAGTAACGGGAAACTCAATCATCATGGCCTATCTGATTGTTTCTAACATGCGTAGGTTTCTGAAATTGTTAGTTTATAGTTTTAACTATGTTTCAAAAAGAATTATCATATAGAAGTTGTTGTAATAAATATCTTCTTTATTATGTTTACAAGCTTAGATAACCACTCATTTAGAAACAAATTGAACATGCTTCTTGCCCTTTAATTCATATATTTTCATGTCCTCTTATAGGAATGTAATGAATGTTAAACATCTTATGCGATTAAATAACATTTTTGTGTTTTGTTTTGTACAGTACTTATTTTGTCATCTCTACTTCCAGAAAATGACAACAAACCTTACTGAGAATGCAGTTTTCTCAATGTTATCTAGATCAACTCGTATTCAACCATACCGGCAAATTGTTGAACTTGAACCAATACAATCAATGCAAAATTCAACTCCACGATATCGTATTGCAATTTCAAACGAAACACATAAGAGACACATCATGCTTCCAAAAGATTTCAATGACCTCGTAGCAACAGGCTTGCTACGAAAGGGTTCTATTATAAATGTTAAAAGTTGGACTACTTCAGCTATCAGTCCATCAAGTAAGCTTGTTATAAATTTCTTATTTCAAATTTAACATTTTTATCAATAACACATCCACTTCTAACAATTATTCCTATGATTCTCATTTGTCATGTAGGTCTATAAAGCTAATAGACTTCGAAATTTCTACTTCATTTGCACCCTTAATTGGCAATCCAAAAAACTATGAGTATCTAGATCACATCTGATGAAAACGCGCCTTCCTCATCGAACCCAGATCCTTTATCAAAAAGACACTGCCCTCTTCCAACTACTCCAACTCCATCCGTTCTGCCAGTTCAAATTCCCATCAAATCGTTAAACCCTTACCGCTCAAATTGGTGCATAAAAGGATACGTCCAAAGGAAAACAACTCTTTGACAATTTCAGAATCAATACAGACCCAGTAAAGTGTTTGGTTTTGACCTATTCGATACAGAGGGTGGAGAAATACATATTAAATGTTTCAACAATGTCGCAGATTATTTTTTCGACAAAATCCAAAATGGAAATGTCTACATTGTCTCTAAAGGGAATGTGAAAATGGCTAATAAGCAGTACAACCACTTGAACAATGACTGGGAAATTTTGTTGAATGTAACATCTACCATAGAACATGTTTCCAGTGAAAAAGAACATAATTCAACAGTGCAATTCAATATAAATTCAATCAACGATATCAGAACAACAAATGTCAACTCCATTGTTGATATTCTTGGTATTGTCACAGACATTTCTAGTGTGTGTACTATACGTAGAAAAGACGGCTCTGAAGTTAATAAACAAATATTACAACTTCAAGACATGTCAGGGTATAACATAGATGCAATCTTTTGGGGAGATCATTTTGAAGTCGTATCACAGGAAATCTCCACCCTATGTGCTATAGGAAATAACCCCATCATTGCAATCAAATCTGCCCGTGTTGGAGAATTTAATGGAAAAAATGTCGGCACTACAATGAGATCCATTATTCTTGTAGATCTTGACATTGAAGAGGCCCACACGCTAAAGTCATGGTTTCAAAAAGAAGGTTTGACTGCAGCTTCTACATCTCTGACAACAAGATCTCCTTTTGGCCATCAATAAAAAAAAAAAAAATTGTTGACATTTACAGTATGGATTCCTTAGAGAAACCAACATTCTTCCAATTAAAGGGCACAATAACAAAAATTGGGATGGACAGTTTTTACTACATTTCTTGCCCATCCATCGTTGATGGGAAAAAATGCATGAAAAAACTTATTCCACAAAATACAACACTGAAGTAAGTGACTGTGACTACAAATACTTACTAAAAATTGACATACAAGATCATACTAGTGAATTAGCTTCAACTATTGCTTTCGAAGATGTGGTTCTGCCCAAAATGCAACACTGAAGTAAGTGACTGTGACTACAGATACTTACTAAAAATTGACATACAAGATCACACTAGTGAATTAGCTTCAACTATTGCTTTCGAAGATGCAGGATCTACAATTCTTGGGAATAATGCCAAAGACTTCTATTTATTATCTTCAGATCCAGATCTGATCTAGGAAATTGTCTCCAAAGCTCTATGGACAGATCATATCTTCACACTATCAGTGAACACAAAAACTTTTAAAGGAGTACCACAGTTGAAATGCGTTATCATAAAAGAAGAAAAGTTGCATTTCACGACAAAATACAACAACATCCTTCGAGAAATTCAGAACATCTCGATATCGTAGATAGATATTACAAAATGTATTCCTCAGTTTTTGACAATTCCTATTGTCGAATTTTATAAATACAATTTTACAGGATATACTGTTGCATGCCTTCTCACAAATTTTTTTTGTATACCATTGAAATAAGTATTCATCCTCCATTGTATCTAGCCTTATGTGAGTAGACAAATTCACATTCTTATCATCTTTTTTCTTTTAAAAAATGAGGTAACTTGCTGCATTACACATGAAACTATCTACATGTATAAAGGAAAAATACTTAAATGTTCTTTCAAACACATTATTCAAATAAAAAATTCACATAAAACTATTCAAAACTTAAATTTTTTTTCCCTTCTTTCGCTTTCATACAATAACATGGTTGTTTTCTCCAAATAACATTCTTGTTTTCCCCTCTCTTGCTTATATGTACCATAAATTTCACGAATGTCTTCTTCTTATAATGATGAATGTGCTCGAAGATACTATGCAACAAATAAAGAATGAATAAATGCACGTCGCCGTGAGATTTATCATGCAAAAAAAGGCATCAGAGAACGTCAAAAACACAAAAAACAGAAGGAAAACCAAAATTCCTCATCTGAAACGACCCACCCTAAAAACAATCCTCCTTTGCACTTATAAAACTCTTCATCTTCTCAGCAAACCTCTCAAACAAATACATCCATACCTCATTGCCCTAACCCCTCCTTCGCACACGCTTTCAACAACATTTATACTAATCAAGCACATCGAGATTTCCATGCAAAGATTGATAAACTTCCACCTAAATGCCCATGCTCCATTTGTCTTGAATCATATCCTGGAATACATATCCGCAATTCCAACCAAATGTATTGCTACTCCATATGCATCTCTGAAACAAAGGGTCATTGCTTCTCATTATCAAACAACATGGACCCTAGTCCTCAACCAGCTATCCTTACATCTCTTTCACAAATAGAAGAAATGCTCATTGCTAGGGTTAACCCTATACTGCAGGTAACACATGAACGTGGTGGCCAATATAAATACAGTGGCCACACAATTTGTTTTCCTCAAGACATTACAAAAATCGCAAACATGTTGCCACAACATGCTGAATACTTGGACATCCTAATTGTCACTCGTCATAGTAATGACCATAGGGCTTATGATTTCATTGCCAGTAGACATCGCGTTCTCACTGCATTAGAACACAAATTGGGAAATGACCCATACTATAAGAATGTTCGTATTGATAACAACGCATTGGAATCCTTACCAGTAATCCCCACCGATGTCTCCTCCTCCCTTCGCCATTCCAATACTATAGAAACCACTAGTTCACCTTTCACTTGAACCACCACATGAGATCACCGAAGATTCTACAAACCCATCTGTAAACCAAACATCATCATTCCTACCCATCATTCCTAATACAAATACAGAAATCCAAGAAATTTTCCATTATTTACATGCTTACAACTACCAATCTGATACTACAATTGAATGGCCAACAACTGGCTTATCACCAATCAATGAATACAACAAAGAAGGTCTACTCTCTATGGCTTTCCCCACCCTTTCCCCACAGGAGCTACAATTCCAAATCAAGCAAGAATGAAAGTAGTGCAGTTACATGAATATGCACTTCATCTCATACGTTACTACAATAACATATTTGGAAAGCATCCATGCTTTCGTTATTACATATATAATCTCATGATGTGACATCACAGTCAAGCAACAACATCGATTTTTGTGAAAAAGAATGTCGCAGATAACTTCCCAATATCTATTCAAGATCTAAACATCCAATTAGAACAATTTCCAGATGAGCAATTAGCAGAGCAAGTCATGCGATTCGGTTGTTCTTTATGTGGAACAAGATCATTTTGGCACAAAGCTAAAAATGAACTAACGGACATGATATCTCAACTTGGTTGCTCGACGTTCTTCTTCACATTAAGTGCAGCTGATACAAAATGGCCTGATCTTCTTGTAATCATGCCTAGATGTCAACCTTCTGATATTGCAAAACAACAAAAGTGGAGAAATTATAACATTATCTCTAACCCAGATTTAACATCACTATATATGCACCATAGATTCACAGCATTTCGTGAGGTTATCTTAGAGAAACACTTGAAAACAAAAGACTACTGGTACAGGTATGCATTCTACCACATTTTTTTCGAAAGACTTGAAACATCATTCCTCACCTATTACAAAATTATCTTATAGAAATGCATACTTGATAGGTATGAATGGCAACATAGGGGATCTGCAAACATCCATGGTTTCCTTTGGATTGAAAATGCACCTGATATGGAAAGCCTCAACTGGGATGACACAGAAGTAGTTGATATTACTAGGAAGTTCTTCAACAAATATATTTCCGCTTGGAACCCTCGTACTCCTTCGATTTCAAACCAACCAATTGCTTGGACAAATCCCGAAGACCCTTTTCTATTGTCCACACCACAAATCTTCAGAACCAATCCTTCCAATGACTATGAACAGCTCATCAATTGTGTTGAACATCACACAAAATGCACAGAAAACACATGCCTAAGAAAGAATGGATCCTCATTCCAATGTCATTATAAAGCACCATGGGAATTACATCCAAAATCGGCCTTATTCATTGACTCCAATGGCCAAAAAACATACACCCCTGCTCGCAAAGACGATCAACTCAATAGCCATAACCCTAGCATCCTATCCACTTGGCGTGCAAATGTTGACTACCAACCAGAACTCTCCATACACGCTGTACAAAAATATATCGCCAAATATGCATCCAAAGCAGAAAAAAATTATGAGAGATTCCACCACATGCTACGTAGAATTGTCCTGGCTTCACCCATTGCTCACCCAGCAACATCTGTATTTCAAAAATTTCTCGCAGAAACCCTTGTTGATCATGACATTGGAGCACAAGAAACCTGCCATATGCTACAAAAATTACCATTAACATTATGTAGTCGACCATTCATTTCTTTAAACATAAACCAAAAAGATTTTGTGTGCCTTCCACAAATGAACACCACCTCCACTACATCCCCAAACATCATAGATACATATATCTAGCGCCCTTCTACCCTAGAATCCACATCACTTATAGAAGTAGCAAGATCCTGGTCATATGATCCTCGTCGCAAAACAAACAAATGGAAACAAAGACCTACAAAAGCAATTGTTTGGGTCATACAACGTTACTCCTCCATACCATCCACAACTGAACCTTGCTACGCTGACTTTTGCAGAGTTGAACTTATGCTATACAAACCCTTTCCCTATATCGTACAAGATATAGGAGATTTTGCTGCAAAATTCATCACAAATTGGCAAACATTTCATCCATTCTACAAACCTTGGCATCAATACCACACACTATCTGATATTGAATCTATCGCAAATGATACCTCAACTATTCATGAAACCAATCCTCCAGACACCATGGAAATAAATGAATGGGAATTACTTTCCCAATTACACCCTACAAATGAGCTTCTCATAAATGACCTTGACATGCTTAGCCTTCATGGCTTTGATGACAACCATAACTGGAATCATACCACTATCCCATTAGATCTACATAATGATGTCATACAATTCATTGAGAATAGCCGCTCCATCCAACACATTCTTCAAACACATCAACGTATCCTGGCGACCCTTACTACATTATCTCCAATGCAAAGGAAAGCTCTAAATATTATTTCTAATCATTTTGCTAAGAAGGATTGTTTAACCGCTCTCAGAATGAGAATACAAGGCACTGCTGGTATAGGAAAATCCCTCCTTATCAATTGCATCAAAGATATGCTCATAACCCTTGCAAGCCCAGAACCTTCACCGATCATACTCCTCACCCCTACAGGGGTTGCTGCCTTCAACATACAAGCATCGACAATCCATTCTGCTCTGCACCTTCCTATAAATGATCTTACGCCCTTAGAAGGTCATGCTCTTGCAAAATTCCAAGAATAACTCAAGCATATAAGGTACATACTAATTGATGAAATGAGCTTCATTGGGCCAAAGCTTCTCAGCCATATTAATGGACGTCTTCGAGAGGCATTTCCACAGAAAGAAACACTCCTTTCGGCGGTTGTTCCATTATATTGGTTGGTGATCTTGGTCAGCTACCACTTGTCAAAGACATACCCCTATATGCAGGGATGAGCCATGGAAGCGCATTGTGGAACACCTTCAACACAGTCATCACATTAGACACAATATTTCGTCAACAAGGTGACAACATTTCCCAGGTTACTCTCTGGAACATCCTCCAAAACATTAGAGATGCAAATCCAATAATCGATGACTACATCATACTCATGTCGCACACAGATTCCTTTTTATTAGAAGACGAAATACATTCCTTCCATGATTCCATGCATCTATTTCCAACAAATGCTCAAACAATGGTCCATAATAAGCAAATCATGAAATCTCTAAACACACTAATCGCAAGATCCATTGCTGAAGATGACAACACATATTCCAACATTTCCTCAAAAGATGAGCAACTTGAGTGCATTGTATTACTATGCAATGGTGAAAAAGTTATGTTAACTTCCAACCTTTGGGTTTCCGCCGGACTTGTTAATGGTTCCCTCGGAGAAATTGTAACCATCTTTTACAAAGAATCAACTGCACCACCACAAATTCCAACATTTGTTGTCGTAGATTTTCCCAAATACATCGAGCCTCCTTGGGATGAAAGAAACCCCACTCACTTGCCTATTCCAACAATAAATAGAAATGGACGTATACAAATTCCACTGAAGATGGCTTGGGCTTTAACCATACATAAATCTCAAGGGATGACACTTCCAAAAGCAACAATTGACATTGGGAAAATAGAACGTCAAGGTCTCACATTCACAACAATTTCAAGAGTACCTTCTCTACAAGATCTCTGGATTAGCCCCGCATTCACTTTTGATCGTTACAATAAAATGAAGGACAACAAAAACATTACTCGCAGAAAACACGCGGAAGAAATTCTTTGTTCAATGCCACCTCCAGATAATCTACTCCAATCCATACTTTAACATCACTAAAAGGTTTCCTCTATTTATTTAGCTCATTCTATTTCACAACATACCTTTCATATCTTTCAACAACAACCAAATTTAATCATTATTAATAATTATGGAAATATTAGAATGTCTTTATATTATGTATACATCTCATTCTAACATTTTCTTTCTTTTGCAACAGGACATATGGACTCATAAATAGCACACATATGTAACTATTGGGATGAAATTGAGGCATCAATACTTACACTACAACATATACAAAACATATTTCTTCCAGTACCAAATCCAGCAGTACCATTATATCGCTTGTGTCCAACCATACAATTATTAGAAAAAATAAAAGCTTCCCTGAAACGCAAAAACCACATTCATCAACGTGACAAAATCCGAAAAAGACGAGAAAAATGGCAAGAAAGAAATATGCGTCTCCAACTACACATAAATCTCCAATGGTGTTCAGTATGCCATCATTCACCATGCATCTTCGACTAACAATATATAAATCCCCATGGCAAAGGTAACTTCATTTCCATTCATTCAAAATTCATTTTAACACAACTCACCTGCAAAGTATTACTAATAAACTTCCACAATTGATTTACATATTACAAATTCTAACAAAATATACATTTTGCAGGTTCATTACTACTTCTTCAGGTCTTCGATGCCTCCAACAATTTTTGATGCAATTTCAAATATGGAATGACAAGCACAATGTTTTTTAGAATATAATATTGCTTCTCGAACCTCTTCTGTTACAATTCACTAGTTGTATTTTCCAATTGAAACTTGAAAAAGGATGTTTCAAGATCAAATACCATTTTGATAGTTTATGTCTTCACAACCAATTCATTATCAATGGGTTTTAACATATTTTGTTAACAAAATCAATTTATTTTAATGAATATAATACATGTTTTAAATATATCTTCATATTAATTAAACTTCCCGTTTGAATAATGATTTCTTAAATAACCCTATCCAAATCGATATGGATACCCAGTTGTTTGTTGTTCGCGTGAATTCATTTGCTCACCTTCACCATCAACTACGCAATTTTTATCCAGATACGAAGGTGTCTAAACAAGTTCAATGGATATTTATGACTACTTGTATTCCATTTCATAGCCACTTTAACCTCCAAATACGGTTTTTGGCATGGTTTCCTCAAATTAAAACTCAAAATCATCACCCCTTGTTTTCAGAAAAGCCCATAAAAGCCCATTCACATTTCAATATTCTTCCACACACTATGCCTCGTTTCTTTTGCAAATGCTAGTTTATATATGTTGATCTTTTTTATATATGTAGCTTTTATATTTTATAAAAATATTACGTTTTGTTATGACTATTTATAAATAAATAAATTTATATAATTACATATATATGATATAAAATAATAAAATAGCATATAATGTTTATATATATATATAGTCTAGCTTATAGAGGAAATGATCTTTTTCAAGATAATTTTTCTGGTTAATTTTAATCAAAATCTCACATATTTTTAAAAATTTGAGTTGAAGTTGTTTAATCTATAGAATTCAAGTGTCCCAGGGTTTTTCATGGCATTGAATCTTTTTATGCATTCAAAAACGCATTTTAAACAACAAAAAATAACATTCTTTCTTAAAATTGTTTTGTGGATTAGAGGGAAAATATTATTTTGTCTATAAGTTAAACTACGCCTATATA
>APFE030799848.1:40235-81038 GCA_000404065.3 Pinus taeda
CCTTCATTTTCTTATTGAGACTGGTCCAAGTTCTCTTTGATTAAGTTGACTATGGAGAGTGGTCAAAATCAGTTAACAGTCCTGATCAAGGATCTGATGAGATGCAGATTGATGTTCACACATCCTCTCCGAAATATCCCCCAGTTTAAACAAACAGATAAGTATATCTTCACAGTTAGGACTCTCAAAAAGCAGTAGACAGTTAGGAGCTGTAAAGAATAAAGCACAAGCACTGAAGAAGCCTAAGAGGTCATTTGTTAAATACTTCATTAAGCCTCCCAGAAGGCCAGGCTTTCCGAAGCTAGGTGTGCCGACTCCTCCTGTTTCGCCTTCTGCAACATTTCAAAGAATAGCCAATGCAAGAGATGGTGGACGCTCTGCAACTCCAGCACGGGTGGAGCCTCTCCATGGTCTCAAGGATGACGTTAAAGTACCTTTTGTTGGGGAAACAATGGCTGCGACATCCGAAGAATTTGCCACTGCTGACATGGGCGATTGGCGTGGCAGTATCTGGAACTATTAATGTTTTGGTTATGATTGGCCTTCTGAATACAGCCCTGCCTATACAGACTCAGAGGGATACCTGGTCTGAGGTCAGTAATCAAATTTTAAATGCTCTCTTTACCCTGCTGTGCCTCTACGAACAACCACGGCTCTGTTATCATCTTTTACTTCTCATTAGATGGAAACCAGAGCACGTTGTCCAGCTTAGAAAGGTCTACTGCAAAAAGGGAACTCACAAACCTCATGAATGGGCGCACATGATGGTAGTGGTGCTACTTCTGCAACTGACTATTTTTGCACAATATGCTGTCTCTGGTCTCAATTGGGCCTATAACAAATCAGACCGTCCGGCTATTGCAGTGAATTTGTGCTTTGGTGTTTCAACAGGTGCTGCTGTTGCAGCTGTTCTATATCTCATCCTCAGTCCTCTCAGAAAGGATTACGGAGCTGAAATTGATTTGGGGGCTGTGAATTCACCCTCACATGTCAATTCTGGCATGCTACCTTTAGGATGGCCAGACATGTTACCTCCAGCTGTGAATTCAGCCTCACGGGTCAATTCTGGCATGCCACCTTTGAATGCACAAGCTACAGTGCCTACAGTTCTCTTGGGATGGCCAGACATCTTACCTCCAGCTGTGAATTCAGCCTCACGGGTCAATTCTGGCATGCCACCTTTGAATGCACAAGCTACAGTGCCTACAGTTCTCTTGGGATGGCCAGACCTTGTCTAGATACAGAGTCGTCCTGTTCCTTTCCGCGTGCCCAATGTTGCAGTTTACAGTTCATGTTTGTTTTTTTCCTTTTCTTTATTTCTCACACAGGTTATATAGAAATTTTCATCGGCATTGTTACACGATACCTTACCTTTCTTAGAACAGGTTGAATGGCCCTGGAACAAGTGTTCGAGCTTTACAAAACAGCCATCACTCTCTTATGTTTCTCCCGCTTAGTTTAATGCATGTGCTATGTACAGCATGAGGATTTAAACCTGAAAGCATTTTAATGGACCAAAGTTGTTGGTGATTTGCAAAGTCACTGTTTATATCTTTTGCACGCAAATAATATCATAGTCACGATTTTGTTTGCAATTCGTACGCTATCATAATTAACTACCCACAAGAATGAGAGTATTTCAACAAGTGGCAATCACTTCATCTGAGTTATTACAGTTTAAGTACTATCAATGTGTCACACGTTATAAAAACACCTATCAATGGTTGGGTATGAGGGTTTATATTCCATCAAAGTTACATAGTACATGTACTTAGCCATGTCAGCAATGGTTTCTTTGTAGAGGCACACTTAGTTTATGAGGAATAACATGTTTTTTTGTAGAGCACACTATGGTTCAGGAGGAACAACATGTTATTTGGTAGAATCGAACATAGGTGGGGTGATAACAACATTCTAAATTCACTTAGTAAGAAACACTCTAATTCAAAACTAAATTTGCATATTAACTCAAATGTTTTACTATACTAAATTTGCTTTCTATTGAAAATATAAACTTAATGTTCAACTATAAGTTGTTGAGAGTTGCATTGCAATCACCCTTTCCTTCCCTCCTTAATAATTCAAAGCATAGGTTTTAAGTCAACTCATAGGTTGAGTCACGTAGATAAAGTAAGCTTCTAGGTTCAACTCATAGGATTTGTTATGTGTTAAAAGAATCGATTGTGATTAAAACATGGACCCCCCTATGTGCTCAACATTTAACTATGGGGAATGGAGGGGGAGCGGGAGGAGGGCGGAGTGAAAGGAGGGGGGTTCTTCTATTTGACTATATGCATAACCCATTAGCTTGAAACCTTATCATGTTGATGTCAAATTCAGATGCCATATTTGTGAATGAATGCCAAATTAATGCCAAATTTGGGAATGGCAATATAACGCCAAATTTGGGCCCCAAATCACTCGCTGATTTTCAAACTAAGTTTACTTATGATCCCCTTGGCTATTCTCAGACTTCCCTATACCATTGGAATTGATTTTTAAGGATCTATCCATTTGTGTAGTTTTTAGGAGCATATGAGTAGATCTTCTATACTTAAAATAACTACAAAGATTAGACTCTTGATACCCCAATATTATCAATGGCAATGCTCCTTTAACACCTTTGGCATCAATGACAACACACAATTCTAGCAATCTCCCCCTTTAGGATTGATGAAAACACCCAAAACATTGCTACCAATCATAATCGTCAAATCAAGATGGAAAACATTGAAAACATGAGCATGAGCATGGAAACACCTTTGCATGGCAAGAATACCTCAGATTACATGTTTCAGCGTCCTCCTATGGTTCTAAGAAACACTTGCACCTTTTTGTTGATTTTTTTGCAATTTTTGCACTTATCTCTCCCCCTTTGACATCAATGACAAAGAACTTAAGTGCTCTCGCTACAACTAATCTCCCCCTGAAATATCGATTCTTGTGGACTTGGAAGCCTCCTTTCGATTTGGTGAATGCTAGATTGAGCTAGATAACTACCTTTCTTCCACTTGGAGAAGATTCAGTTGAAGGAGGAAAGAGTGGCTACTCCCAATATCTTCCTTAAGTCTAAAAGGGTTCTCTTTCCAGAGGCTTAGTGAAATCAGTGACTTATTCTTTTGTAGGTACATACTCCAATTTGACAACCTAATTTGCAACTTGCTCTAGGACGAAATGGTATTTGATTGGAATATGTTTGGTCTTGTGTGTTAAATAAGATTTTTGGAGATGTTTCTTGCACTTGTATTATCACAGATGATGGGAATGGGGTATGCATATATCACATGCATGTCTTGTAAACTTGGTTCATCCACAAGATCTGAGTGCGACCAGAAATTGTTAAAATATACTCTGCCTCAGTAGATGAAGGAGAAATTGAGGTCCGCTTCTTGCTCAACCATGACACAAGGCATTCACCAAGAAAGAAAGTACTACCACTTGTGCTCTTTTTGTCATCCACATAAACCCCAATCTGCATCAATGAAAGTTGTTAGTGAAAAAACTTTACCTCTTGGATATCACAGACCATAGTCCATAGTGGCTCTAAAGTATCTAATAATAATTTTTGCTGGAAGGAGATGACTCTGTTTGGGGGTTACCTAAAATCTTCCAACAATACTAACAACTTGCATGATATCTGGTCTTGAGGTTATTAAATACAAAGGACTTCCACTGAGTGATCTGTATATAGTCTGATCCACCTTAGGTGACTCATCGTCATTGTTGAGTTTGCAACCATTAAACATTGGAGTGCATTCCTTTCTTGCACTACTTTTGGCTATTGCATATTCCTTTATTCTTTTGAGCTACATACTTCATTTTATCCTCTCCTCTAGCTTTCACAAGAGCTATCCTTTCTTTGTCGGTGAATATGTCAACTAAAGGCCTGGGTGACTAGGAAGGCCAACATAATATACTTTCTCTCTTACAGAATGATATAACAAAAATTTTGCAAATTTCCTTGCGTTTTTCTGTTGTTTCTTAATGCACAAAGTCATTGTATTTATTCTTCATAAGCATAGCCAAGAGTGAAATGAAGTTAGACCAGAACTTTTGCATTATGTAGGAAATGAATATCTTTGGCCCAACTTCCCCCCTGACATTGTATCTTTTGGAGTCGCGATTGTTACCAATACTACAATAACTACCTGTTGATGGAGAGCCTCAAAACAAGAGTTGTCCTTTCTTTGTCTATGAATATGTCAACTAAAGGATTGGGTGACTAGGAAGGCCAACATAATATACTTTCTCTCTTAGAGAATGATATAACAAAAATTCTACAAATTTCCTTGCATTCTTCTGTTGTTTCTTAATGCATAAAGTCATTATATTCATTCTTCATAAGCATAGCCAAGAGTGAAATGAAGTTAGACCAGACCTTTTGCATTATGTAGGAAATGAATATCTTTGGCCCAACTTCCCCCCTAAAATTGTATCTTTTGGAGTCACAATTGTTACCAATGCTATAATAACTACCTATTGATGGAGATCCTCAAAACTTTGTTGCATATTTATACTACATCGAAGTGTTTTTTCACTTGCTTCTACAATATACAAACCTGGGTTTTTTACACCAAAATCCAACCTCCCTTACATTAGAAATATATATTCTAATGAAAGAATATATAGGAAAAATATAATCCTCAAGCTATTACAAGATCTTAGGAATAAAATCCTAACAGTAAACTAAAAATAACATAAATTTTAAGTTGCGACAAGGAATATGGAAATGATAGAAAATCCTCTGCCATCAAATTGGAAATTGATACCTGTTGATATCCTGCCTACAAATTTGAATCTATTGTAAATATTCCTGAAAATCTATCGACCTCCCTTTAAACAGGGTCGACTATGCCACCTGTTATCCAATGGTCCTTTTATCCAATTTTGAAAGAGAAATTTTTGTCATCTGTTGAAGTATGGTTTACAAAACCTTTTGTTTCATATAAGACACCACTGAAGCCATCTCTATTATCAACATTTTGCTACTCTGTTTTGATTCCATGACCAAATTGTAGAGGTGGCATCTTCTCGTGCCTAAGAAACTGCATAGATTGAGATTGATGGAAGCCATCATTAGCTTACATACATAAACTTGTAGCTAACATACACATTATACAATATTAAATATTGAATATTTCTCCATAGACCTTGACCCCATAGTAGACCTATAAACAAAAACCTCAATAATATGTTGTCCAGATCAACATCAAGATGATACCAAACCAAAGCATTCTCCTTAGCATCTATGGAAAAACCATTAGTAGTCTCAGTACATAATTTCATAACAGGATTTGTTGTTTTCTTCGAGTAAAAGTTTGTAGTGGGTTGTTGTTTTTCATTCAGTATCTTGGTTCATGTAGCAATTAAAGGCTTTCCTTTCTTGCACTACTTTTGGATATTTCATATTCCTTTATTATTTTGAGCGACATACTTCATTTTATCCTCTCATCTAGCTTTCACAAGAGCTATCCTTTCCTTGTCTGTGAATATGTCAACTAAAGGCCTGGGTGACTAGGAAGCCCAACATGATATACTTTCTCTCTTAGAGAATGATATAACAAAAATTCTGCAAATTTCCTTGCATTCTTCTGTTGTTTCTTAATGCACAAAGTCATTGTACTTATTCTTCATAAGCATAGCAAGACTGAAATGAAGTTGGACCAAACCTTTTGCATTATGTAGGAAATGAATACCTTTGGCCCAACTTCCTCCCTGAAATTGTATCTTTTGGAGTCATGATTGTTACCAATACTACAATAACTACCTGTTGATGGAGAGCCTGAAAACTTTCTTACATAGTTATACTACACTGAAGTGTTTTTTCACTTGCTTCTACAGTATACAAACCTAGGTTTTTACACCAAAATCCAACCTCCCTTACATTAGAAATATATATTCTAATGAAAGAATATATAGGAGAAACACATACCTTATGTAGCTGTAAAAATACAAGGAATTGAAACTTTTTCAATAGCAACCAAGTTTGAAAACGTTTGAATTATGAGTAATTTCTCTGCTTGAAGATTGGCACTATACAAAGCCTTAAACTCTCCATAAAGTTGTACTCAACTTTTGTCATTTCTTCCCTACCTCATCGATACTGCAAATGGGGCATTGTTGGATGATCTAGAGAACATAAAGAAAAACCATTTGAACCACCATACCTTCATGGTTACAAATTTTATCTCTGTTGGGTTCATTATCTCTAACATAAACAATGTAGCTGTAAAAAATTCAAGGAACTGAAACTTTTTCAATAGCAACCAAGTTTGCAAACTTTTGAATTATGAGTAACTTCTCTGCTTGGAAGATTGCCACTATACAATGGCTTACACTCTCCATAAAGCTATACTCAACTTTCTTCATTTCTTCCCTATCTCATCAATACTGCAAATTGGGCATTGTTAGATGATTTAGAGAAGATAAAGAAAAACCTTTTGAACCACTATACCTTCAGGGTTATAAATTTTATCTCCATTGGTTTCATTATCTCAAACATAAACAAATGCCAACTGATCCTGTGGATTAAAAACTTCTAATTCATTGAACAAAAGGAAAGAAAATAAGTTTGTTGAAAGGTTGTGCTTTCTCAATATCAGTGCAGTGTCTGACACATCACTCTTGTAGGAAAGGTTTTAAGAGCTTCAAGGTTGCAATATCTCACAGCTTCTTTATTCCATACAACGAAACGGTAATTGATCCTGAGGATTAAAAACTTCTAATTCATTGAACAAAAGGCAAGAAAATAAGTTTATTGAAAGGTTGTGCTTTCTCAATATCAGTGTAGTATCCGGCACATCACTATTGTAGGAAAGGTTTTTAGAGATCCAAGGTTGCAAACCATCTGCACAGTAATGATCCATTTGATATCCCACACCTTATTTATTCCATACAACGAAATGCTATTATCATAGTTACCTTTATAAAGCCGTGTTTGAAACTATAAATGTTTCCTTCCATCAATTATGAGATTAGATAGTAAACTCGCGGGTTAATAAATGGTGCCTAAATGTTTCGCATATGTCTTCCTCAGAAATAAAATAAATGAATGGCTTTATGCCATTCAAACGAGCCTATATACTATTCAAACCAGTGATAGAACTTGTCGTTTAGCAGCAAGGGTAAGTAACAAGACTGATTTAGTCAAATCTTTGTTCAATTTCTCAGTCAGTCAAATGCTGATGCACTCATTGGATGAATGTAGGCTTTGTTTCTGGGCGATTCAACTTTCAGGTACATTTCTGGACGTTTTTGGACTACTTCATCTCCGGTAACAGCCTTAATCCCATTTCTGAGTTTTTGTTTAATTTCTATTTCATCCATGGACCATGATAGAAAATCCTCTCCCATCAAATTGGAAATTGATTCTTTGACTGTTGATATCCTGCCTGCAAATTTGAATCTGTTGTAAATATTCCTGAAAATATATCGACCTCCCTTTAAACAGGGTCAACTATGCCACCTGTTATCCAATGGTCCTTTTATCCAATTTTGAAAGAGAAATTTTTGTCATCTGTTGAAGTATGGTTTACAAAAACTTTTGTTTCATATAACTTATTTGAAAAATATACTCTACTTTATCCATGGGTTAATTCCTCATGTAAAAATATTAGTGGTAAAATTCGTAGGATAAATTAAGTACTCTTTTCCTATACATCTGGCAACAAGATTTTAGGAATAAAATCCTAACAGTAAACTAAAAATAAAATAAATTTTAAGTTGCTACAAAGAATACGGAAATGATAGAAAATCCTCTGCCATCAAATTGGAAATTGATTCTTTGACTGTTGATATCCTGCCTACAAATTTGAATCTGTTGTAATAATACAAGGAACTGAAACTTTTTCAATAGCAGCCAAGTTTTCAAACTTTTGAATTATGAGTAATTTCTCTGCTTGAAGATTGCCACTATACAAAGCCTTAAACTCTCCATAAACATGTACTCAACTTTTTTCATTTCTTCCCTAGATGATACCAAACCAAAGCATGCTCTTTAGCTTCTATGGAAAAACCATCAGTAGTCTCAGTACATAATTTCAAAACAGGCTTTGTTGTTTTCTTCCAGTAAAAGTTTGCAGTGGGTTGTTGTTTTCCATTCAGTATCTTGGTTCATTTAGCAATTAAAGGTGTTCCTTTCTTGCACTACTTTTGGATATTGCATATTCCTTTATTCTTAGAGCGACATACTTCATTTTATCCTCTCATCTAACTTTCACAAGAGTTGTCCTTTCCTTGTCTGCGAATATGTCAAGTAAAGGCCTGGTTAACTAGGAAGCCCAACATGACATACTTTCTCTCTTAGAGAATGATATAACAAAAATTCTGCAAATTTCCTTGCATTCTTCTATTGTTTCTTAATGCATAAAGTCATTGTATTTATTCTTCATAAGCATAGCCAAGAGTGAAATGGAGTTAGACACAGACCTTCTACATTATGTAGGAAATGAATATCTTTGGCCGAACTTCCCCCCTGAAATTGTATCTTTTGGAGTCCCGATTGTTACCAATACTACAATAACTACCTGTTGATGGAGAGCCTCAAAACTTTGTTGCATAGTTATACTACACTGAAGTGTTTTTTCACTTGTTTCTACAATATACAAACCTCGGTTTTTTACACCAAAATCCAACCTCCCTTACATTAGAAATATATATTCTAATGAAAGAATATATAGGAAAAATGCATACCTTAATGTACCTGTAAAAATACAAGGAACCGAAACTTTTTCAATAGCAACCAAGTTTGAAAACTTTTGAATTATGAGTAATCTCTCTGCTTGAAGATTGGCACTATACAAAGCCTTAAACTCTCCATAAAGCTGTACTCAAATTTTGTCATTTCTTCCCTACCTCATCGATACTGCAAATGGGGCATTGTTGGATGATCTAGAGAACATAACGAAAAACCATTGGAACCACCATACCTTCATGGTTACAAATTGTATCTCCGTTGGGTTCATTATTTCTAACATAAACAATGTAGCTGTAAAAATTCAAGGAACTGAAACTTTTTCAATAGCAACCAAGTTTGCAAAATTTTGAATTATGAGTAACTTCTCTGCTTGGAAGATTGCCACTATACAATGGCTTACACTCTCCATAAAGATATACTCAACTTTCTTCATTTCTTCCCTATCTCATCAATACTACAAATTGGGTATTGTTGGATGATCTGGAGAACATAAAGAAAATTTTATCTCCATTGGTTTCATTATCTCAAACATAAACAAATGCCAACTGATCCTGTGTATTAAAAACTTCTAATTCATTGAACAAAAGGCAAGGAAATAAGTTTGTTGAAAGGTTGTACTTTCTCAATATCAGTGTAGTATCTGGGACATCACTGTTGTAGGAAAGGTTTTTAGAGCTTCAAGGTTGCAATATCTCATAGCTTCTTTATTCCATACAACAAAATGCTAACTGATCCTGAGGATTACAAACTTCTAATTCGTTGAACAAAAGGCAAGAAAATAAGTTTATTAAAAGGTTGTGCTTTCTCAATATCAATGTAGTATCCAGCACATCATTGTTATAGGAAAGGTTTTTAGAGATCCAAGGTTGCAAACCATCTGCACAGTAATGATCCATTTGATATCTCACGCCTTCTTTATTCCATACAACGAAATGCTATTATCATAGTTACCTTTATAAAGCCGTGTTTGAAACTATAAATGTTTCTTTCCATCAATTATCAGATTAGATAGTAAATTTGTGGGTTAATAAATGGTGCCTAAATGTTTTGAATATGTCTTCCTTAGAAATAAAATAAATGAATGGCTTTATGCCATTCAAACCAGTCTATATACCATTCAAACGAGTGATAGAACTTGTCGTTTAGCAACAAGGATAAGTAACAAGACTGATTTATTCAAAGCTTTTTTCAATTTCTCAGTCAGTCAAATGCTGATGCACTCATTGGATTTTGTTTCTGGGCGATTCAACTTTCAGGTACATTTCTGAACGTTTTTGGACTACTTCATCTCCGGTAACAACCTTGATCCCCTTTCTGAGTTTTTGTTTAATTTCTATTTCATCCATGGACCATGATAGAAAATCCTCTGGCATCAAATTGGAAATTGACTCTTTCACTGTTGATATCCTGCCTGCAAATTTGAATCTGTTGTAAATATTCCTGAAAATCTATCGACCTCCATTTAAACAGGGTCAACTATGCCACCTGTTATCCAATGGTCGTTTTATCCAATTTTGAAAGAGAAATTTTTGTCATCTGTTGAAGTATGGTTTACAAAAGCTTTTGTTTCATATAACTTATTTGAAAAATATACTCTACTTTATCCATGGGTTAATTCCTCATGTAAAAATATAATTAGTGGTAAAATTCGTAGGATAAATTAATTACTCTTTTCCTACACATCTGGCAATAAGATTTTAGGAATAAAATCCTAACAGTAAACTAAAAATAAAATAAATTTTAAGTTGCTACAAAGAATAGGGAAATGATAGAAAATCCTCTGCCATCAAATTGGAAATTGATTCTTTGACTGTTGATATCCTACCTACAAATTTGAATCTGTTATAATAATACAAGGAATTGAAACTTTTTCAATAGCAACCAAGTTTTCAAACTTTTGAATTATGAGTAATTTCTCTGCTTGAAGATTGCCACTATACAAAGCCTTAAACTCTCCATAAACATGTACTCAACTTTTTTCATTTCTTCCCTAGATGATACCAAACCAAAGCATGCTCTTTAGCTTCTGTCGAAAAACCATTAGTAGCCTCAGTACATAATTTAATAACAGGCTTTGTTGTTTTCTTCCAGTAAAAGTTTGCAGTGGGTTGTTGTTTTCCATTCAGTATCTTGGTTCATTTAGCAATTAAAGGCTTCTGTTTCTTGCACTACTTTTGGCTATTGCATATTCCTTTATGCTTTTGACTGACATACTTCATTTTATCCTCTCATCTAGCTTTCACAAGAGCTATCCTTTCCTTTTCTGTGAATATGTCAACTAAAGGTCTGGGTGACTAGGAAGCCCAACATAATATACTTTCTCTCTTAGAGAATGATATAACAAAAATTCTTCAAATTTCCTTGCATTCTTCTGTTGTTTCTTAATGCACAAAGTCATTGTATTTATTCTTCATAAGCATAGCTAAGAGTGAAATGAAGTAGACCAAACCTTTTGCATTATGTAGGAAATGAATATCTTTGGACCCACTTCCCCCCTGAAATTGTATCTTTTGGAGTCACGATTGTTACCAATACTACAATAACTACCTGTTGATGGAGAGCCTCAAAAATTTGTTGCATATTTATACTACACTAAAGTGTTTTTACACTTGGGTTCATTATCTCTAACATAAACAATGTTGCTGTAAAAATTCAAGGAACTGAAACTTTTTCAATAGCAAACAAGTTTGCAATCTTTTGAATTATGAGTAACTTCTTTGCTTGGAAGATTTCCACTATACAATGGCTTACACTCTCCATAAAGCTATAGTCATCTTTCTTCATTTCTTCCCTATCTCATCGATACTACAAATTGGGCATTGTTGGATGATCTAGAGAACATCAACAAAAACCATTCAAACCACTATACCTTCAAGGTTACAAATTTTATCTCCATTGGTTTCATTATCTCTAACATAAACAAATGCCAATTGATCCTAAGGATTAAAAACTTCTAATTCATTGAACAAAATGCAAGAAAATAAGTTTGTTGAAAGGTTGTGCTTTCTCAATATCAGTGTAGTATCTGGCACATCACTGTTGTAGGAAAGGTTTTTAGAGCTTCAAGGTTGCAATATCTCACAACTTCTTTATTCCATACAATGAAATGCTAACTGATCCCGAGGATTAAAAACTTCTAATTCATTGAACAAAAGGCAATAAAATAAGTTTGTTGAAAGGTTGTGCTTTCTCAATATTAGTGTAGTATCTCGCACATTATTGTTGTAGGAAAGGTTTTTAGAGATCCAAGGTTGCAAACCATCTACACAGTAATGATCCATTTGATATCTCACACCTTCTTTATTCCATACAACGAAATGCTATTATCATAGTTACCTTTATAAAGTCATGTTTGAAACTATAAATGTTTCTTTCCGTCAATTATGAGATTAGATAGTCAATTCGTGGGTTAGTAAATGGTGCCTAAATGTTTCGAATATGTCTTCCTCATAAATAAAATAAATGAATGGCCTTATGCCATTCAAACCAATCTATATACCATTCAAACCAGTGATAGAACTTGTCGTTTAGTAGCAAGGATAAGTAACAAGACTGATTTAGTCAAAGCTTTGTTCAATTTCTCATTCAGTCAAATGCTGATGCACTCATTGGATGAATGTAGGCTTTGTTTCTGGGTGGTTCAACTTTCAGGTACATTTCTGGACGTTTCTGGACTACTTCATCTCCGGTAACAGCCTTAATCTCCTTTCTGAGTTTTTGTTTACTTTCTATTTCATCCATGGACCATGATAGAGAATCCTTTGCCATCATACTGGAAATTGATTCTTTGACTGTTGATATCCTGCCTGCAAATTTGAATCTGTTGTAAATATTCCTGAAAATCTATCGACCTCCCTTTAAACAGGGTCAACTATACCACCTGTTGGTCCTTTTATCCAATTTTGAAAGAGAAATTTTTGTCATCTGTTGAAGTATTGTTTACAAAAGCTTTTGTTTCATATAACTTATTTGAAAAATATACTCTACTTTATCCATGAGTTAATTCGTCATGTAGAAATATAATTAGTAGTAAAATTCGTAGGATAAATTAATTACTCTTTTCCTACACATCTAGCAACAAGATTTTAGGAATAAAATGCTAACAGTAAACTAAAAATAAAATAAATTTTAAGTTGCTATAAGGAATACAGAAATGATATAAAATACTCTACCATCAAATTGGAAATTGATTCTTTCACTGTTGATATCCTGCCTGCAAATTTGAATTTGTTGTAAAAATACAAGGAATGAAACTTTTTCATTAGCAACCAAGTTTGCAAACTTTTGAATTATGAGTAATTTCTCTGCTTGAAGATTGCCACTATACAAAGCCTTAAACTCTCCATAAACCTGTACTCAACTTTTTTCATTTCTTCCCTAGATGATACCAAACCAAAGCGTGCTCTTTAGCTTCAATGGAAAAACCATCAATAGTCTCAATACATAATTTCATAACAGGCTTCGTTGTTCTCTTCTAGTAAAAGTTTGTAGTGGGTTGTTGTTTTACATTTAGTATCTTGGTTCATTTAGCAAGGTTCCTTTCTTGCACTACTTTTGGCTATTGCATATTCCTTTATTCTTTTGAGCGACATACTTCATTTTATCCTCTCATCTAGCTTTCACAAGAGCTTCCAACAAGAGTTAGGAATGTACCTATGACAACATCACTGGCAGTCAATTCCCTCATATATGGCTCTGCATGTGCTTCAAGGAAAATAAGCTCCTTCATGTGAACAACTTGGTCATAGACACCACTGAAGCCATCTCTATTATCAACATTTTGCTGCTTTGTTTTGAATCCATGACCAAATTGCAGAAGTCAAACCATTGATAGAACTTGTTGTTTAGCAACAAGGATAAGTAACAACACTGATTTAGTCAAAGCTTTGTTCAGTTTCTCAGTCAGTCAAATGGTCATGCACTCATTTGATGAATGTAGGCTTTATTTCTGGGCGATTCAACTTTCAGGGACATTTTTGGACGTTTCTGGACTACTTCATCTCCAGTAACAGCCTTAATCTCCTTTCTGAGTTTTTGTTTAATTTCTATTTCATCCTGGACCATGATAGAAAATCCTCTGCCATCAAATTGGAAATTGATTCTTTGACTGTTGATATCCTACCTACAAATTTGAATCTGTTGTAAATATTCCTGAAAATCTATTGACCTCCCTTTAAACAGGGTCAACTATGCCACCTGTTATCCAATGGTCCTTGTATCCAATTTTGAAAGAGAAATTTTTGTCATCTGTTGAAGTATGGTTTACAAAAGTTTTTGTTTCATATAACTTATTTGAAAAATATACTCTACTTTATCCATGGGTTAATTCCTCATGTAAAAATATAATTAGTGGTAAAACTCGTAGGATAAGTTAATTACTCTTTTCCTAGACATCTGGCAAAACTACAAAAAAAAAGTGTCTAGCTATCAAAAACCATGGTTTTCATCTCTTTGATATCCTAGTGCCATAAAACAATGATATAGGAGTACATCAATAATTGGAAATCCATTGTGTTTGGTGTTTCTCAATATTTGTACGTTATTTTATTACCCTCTCTTTTCCAACAAGAGTTACGAATGTACCTATGGCAACATCACTGGTAGCCAATTCCCTCATATATGGCTCTGCATGTGCTTCAAGGAAAATAAGCTCCTTCATGTGAACAACTTGGTCATAGACACCATTGAATCCATCTCTATTATCAACTTTTTGTTGCTCTGTTTTGAATCCATGACCAAATTGCAGAGGTAGCATCTTCTCGTGCCTAAGAAATTGCATAGATTGAGATTGATGGAAGCCATCATTAGCTTACATACATAAACTTGTAGCTAACATACACATTATACAATATTAAATATTGAATATTTCTCCATAGACCTTGACCCCATAGTAGACCTATAAACAAAAACCTCAATAATACGTTGTACAATTTTGACATTCACTTGCTTGTTTGCAAACACACTCTCCAAATTATCTAAACAACTCCTTGGATTGGCAAGATAAAAAATCAAGATCAGAATCAAGATGATACCAAACCAAAGCATTCTCTTTAGCTCCTTTGGAAAAACCATCAGTAGTCTCAGTACATAATTTCATAACAAGCTCTGTTGTTTTCTTCCAGTAAAAGTTTGTAGTCGGTTGTTGTTTTTCATTTAGTATCTTCGTTCATTTAGCAATTAAAGACATTCCTTTCTTACACTACTTTTGGCTATTGCATATTCCTTTATTCTTTTGAGTGACATACTTCATTTTATCCTCTCATCTAGCTTTCACAAGAGTTGTCCTTTCTTTGTCTGTGAATATGTCAACTAAACAAATGCCAACTGATCCTGAGGATTAAAAACATCCAAGTCCAGGCCTGTACAACTTACTAAGTACCAGGCAGGTAAGCTATTCAGAGCTTTTAGATGTTCCAGAATGGTGCCAAAGGTGAAGTTGTTTGGCTTAAAAACACTCTGCTCATTTGACCAAAAACATTTAGGGCCTCACGGCATTACCCAACGTAGGCCTTGACAATGGTGCCAAAGTTGAAGTTGTTTGGCTTAGAAACACTCTCCTCATTTGACCAAAAACATTTAGGACCTCATGGTATTACCCATTCTGTGCATATCATCAAATTGCAGAACCTAAAATTACAAAATTCCATGTAACTTCATCTAGAATAGGCATTGCATTAAATAGTTTTAGTGCTTCATCATTAGACCTATGTTGAGCATAGCCACCTATCATTGCATTCTATATAATTATACAAAATCTGTCCACCATTATTTACAACATCGTTTTCTCTGGAAACAACAATACTCATGCAAAACCCAAATTGCACAATACGAATTTGCCCAATATAAAACCCACAACGTAGCTCTGGTGTTGCTATTGCCCAACGCCCTAGAAAATGTATACATTATTTGGCATTAACTACATTTTATAATTTAGTATTTAAACATTAGCCAATGATGATAGTAATTGTTGCTAAGCTTGAATAATCTCTGTTTACAGTTATGACAAACCTTATCGGTTAGCTAGTTTAACTTTGTATGTCTAGCTAAGCCAACTTCAACTCAGTTTGGTAATTCTACAACTAGACCTTAGTTGATATCAACTCCACTACACAATTTTAATTCAAGTCAACCAAAGCTAACATGAACTTGGCTCATTCAATGGAATCAATAAAAAAAGGCTTTAAGTAACGAGAAACTCAATCATCATGGCCTATCTGATTGCTTCTAACATGTGTAGGTTTCTGAAATTGTTAATTTATAGTTTTAACTATGTTTCAAAAAGAATAATCATATAGATGTTGTTTTGATAAATATCTTCTTTATTATGTTTACAAGCTTAGATAACCACTCATTTAGAAACAAATTGAACATGCTTCTTTCCCTTTAATTCATATATTTTCATGTCCTGTTATAGGAATGTAATGAATGTTAATCATCTTACGCGAAGAAAATAACATTTTTGTGTTTTGTTTTGTACAGTACTTATTTTGTCATCTCTACTTCAAGAAAATGACAACAACCCTTATTGAGAATGCAACTTTCTCAATGTTATCTGGATCAACTCTTATCCAACCACACCTACAAATTGTTGAACTTGAACCAATACAATCAATTCAAAATTCAACTCTACGATATCGTACTGCAATTTTAGACGGAACACATAAGAAACACATCATGCTTCCAAAATATTCAATGACCTCGTAGCAATAGGCTTGCTACAAAAGGGTTCTGTTATAAATGTTAAAAGTTGGACTACTTCAGCTATCGGTCCATCAACATAAGTTTGTTATAAATTTCTTATTTCAAATTTAACATTTTTATCGATAACACATCCGCTTCTAACAATTATTCTTATGACTCTCATTTGTCATGTAGGTCTATAAAGCTAATAGACTTCGAAATTTCTACTTCATTTGCACCCCTAATTTGCAATCCAAAAAACTATGAGTATCCAGATCACATCGATGAAAACACTCCTTCCTCATCAAACCCAGATCTTTTATCAAAAAGACACTGCCCTCTTCCAACTACTCCAACTCCGTCTGTTCTGCCAGTTCAAATTCCCATCAAATCATTAAACCCTTACCACTAAAATTGGTGCATAAAAGGATACGTCCAAAGGAAAACAACTCTTTGAAAATTTCAGAATCAATAAGGACCCGATAAAGTGTTTGGTTTTGACCTGTTTGATACAGAGGGTGGAGAAATACATATTACATGATTCAACAATGTCATAGATTATTTTTTCAACAAAATCCAAAGTGGAAATGTCTACATTGCCTCTAAAGGGAATGTGAAAATGGCTAAGAAGCAGTACAACCACTTGAACAATGACTGGGAAATTTTGTTGAATGCAACATCTACCATAGAACATGTTGCCAGCAAAAAAGAACATAATTCAACAGCGCAATTCAATATAAAATCAATCAATGATATCAAAACAACAAACGTCAACTCCATTGTTGATATTCTTGGTATTGTCACAGAAATTTCCAGTGTGTGCACTATACGTAGAAAAGACGGCTCTGAAGTTAATAAACAAACACTACAACTTCAAGACATGTCAGGGTATAACGTAGATGCAATCTTTTGGGGAGATAATTTTGATGCTGTATCACAAGAAATCTCCTCCCTATGTGCTGCAAGAAATAACCCCATCATTGCAATCAAATCTGCCCATGTTGGAGAATTTAATGGAAAAAATGTCGGCACTACAACGAGATCCATTATTGTTGTAGATCCTGACATTGAAGAGGCCCACATGCTAAAGTCATGGTTTAAAAAAGAAGGTTCGACTGCAGCTTCTACATCTTTGACAACAAGATCTCCTTTTGGCCATCAACAAAAAAAAAAAAAATTATTGACATTTACAATATGGATTCCTTAGAGAAACCAATGTTCTTTTATTTAAAGGGCACAATAAAAAAAAATTGGGATGGACAGTTTTTACTACATTTCTTGCCCGTCCATCGTTGATGGGAAAAAATGCATGAAAAAACTTATTCCACAAAATACAGGGATGTGATTCTGCCCAAAATGCAACACTGAAGTAAGTGACTGTGACTACAGATACTTACTGAAAATTGGCATACAAGATCACACTAGTGAATTAGCTTCAACTATTGCTTTTGAAGACACGGGATCTACAATTCTTGGGAATAATGCCAAAGACTTCTATTTATTATCTTCAGATCCAGATCTGATCAAGGAAATTGTCTCCAAAGCTCTATGGACAGATCATATCTTCACACTATCAGTGAAGACAAAAACTTTTAAAGGAGTACCAAAGTTGAAATGCGTTATCATAAAAGAAGAAAAGTTGCATTTCACGACAAAATGCAACAACATCCTTCAAGAAATTCATAACATCTCAATATCGTAGATAGATATTGCAAAATGTATTCCTCGCTTTTTGACAATTCCTATTGTCGAATTTTATAAATACAATTTTACAGGATATACTGTTGCATGCCTTCTCATGAATTTTTTTTATATACCATTGAAATAAGTATTCGTCCTCCATTGTATCTAGCATTATGTGAGTAGACAAATTCACATTCTTATCATCTTTTTTATTTTAAAAAATGAGGTAACTTGCTGCATTACACATGAAACTATCTACATGTATAAAGGAAAAATACTTAAATGTTCTTTCAAACACATTATTCAAATAAAAAATTCACATAAAACTATTCAAAACTTAAATTTTTTCCCTTGTTTCGCTTGCATACAATAACATGGTTGTTTTCTCCAAATAACATTCTTGTTTTCCCCTCTCTTGTTTATAGGTACCATAAATTTTGTGAATGTCTTCTTCTTGTAATGATGAAGGTGCTCGAAGATACTATGCAACAAATAAAGAATGAATAAATGCACATCGCCGTGAGCTTTATTAGGCAAAAAAAGGCATCAGAGAATGTCAAAAACACAAAAAACAGAAGGAAAACCAACATTCCTCGTCTGAAACGACCCACCGTGAAAACAATCCTCCTTTGCAATTATCAAACTCTTTATCTTCTCAGCAAACCTCTCAAACAAATACATCCATACCTCATTGCCCTAATCCCTCCTTCGCACATGCTTTCAACAACGTTTATACTAATCAAGCACATCGAGATTTTTGTGCAAAGATTGATAAACTTCGACCTAAATGCCCATGCTCCATTTGTCTTGAATCATATCTTGGAATACATATCCGCAATTTCAACCAAATGTATTGCTACTCCAGATGCATCTCTGAAACAAAGGGTCAACGCTTCTCATTATCAAACAAAATGGACCCTAGTCCTCAACCATCTATCCTTACATCTCTTTCACAAATAGAAGAAATGCTCATTGCTAGGGTTAACCCTATACTGTAGGTAGCACATGAACATGGTGGCCAATATAAATACAGTGGCCACACAATTTGTTTTCCTCAAGAAATTACAAAAATCGCAAACATGTTGCCACGACGTGTTGAAAACTTGGACATCCTAATTGTCACTCGTCATAGTAATGATTTCATTGTCAGCAGACATCGCGTTCTCGCTACATTAGAATACAAATTGGAAAATGACCCATACTATAAGAATGTTCGTATTGATAACAACACATTGTAATCCTTACCAGCAATCCCCACTGATGTCTCCTCCTCCCTTCGCCATTCCAATACTATAGAAACCACTGTCCAAATTTCACTTGAACCACCACATGAGATCACCGAAGATTCCACAAACCCATCTGTAAACCAAACATCATCATTCATACCCATCATTCCTAATACAAATACAAAAATCCAAATTTTCCATTATTTACATGCTTACAACCACCAATCTGATACTACAATTGAATGGCCAACATTTGGCTTATCACCAATCAATGAATACAACACAGTAGGTCTACTGTCTATGGCTTTCCCCACCCTTTCCCCATAGGAGTTGCAATGCCAAATCAAGCAAGAATGAAAGCAGTGTAGTTACATGAATATGCACTTCATCTCATACGTTACTACGGTAATAGATTTGGAAAGCACCCACACTTTCATTATTACATATATAATCTTATGATGCGACATCACAATCAAGCAACAACATCGATTTTTGTGAAAAAGAACATCGCAAATAACTTCCCAATATCTATTCAAGATCTAAACATCTGATTAGAACAATTTGTAGATGAGCAATTGGCAGAGCAAGTCATGTGATTCGGTTGTTCTTTATGTGGAACAAGATCATTTTGGCACAAAGCTAAAAATGAACTAACGGACATGATATCTCAACTCGGTTGCCCGACGTTCTTCTTCACATTAAGTGTAGCTGATACAAAATGGCCTGATCTTCTTGCAATCATGCCTAGATGTCAACCTTCTAATATTGCAAAACAACAAAAGTGGAGAAATGATAACATTATCTCTAACCCACATTTAACATCACTATATATGCACCATAGATTCATAGCATTTCGTGAGGTTATCTTAGAGAAACACTTGCAGACAAAAGACTACTGGTACAGGTACGCATTCTACCGCATTTTTTTCGAAAGACTCAAAACAACATTCCTCATCTATTACAAAATTATCTTATAGAAATGCATACTTGATAGGTATGAATGGCAACATAGGGGATCTGCACACATCCATGGTTTCCTTTGGATTGAAAATGCACTTGATATGGATGGCCTCAACTGGGAAGACACAAAAGTAGTTGATATTACTAGGCAGTTCTTTGACAAATATATTTCCGCTTGGAACCCTCGTACTCCTTCGATTTCAAACCAACCATTGCTTGGACAAATCTCGAAGACCCTTGTCTATTTTCCACACCACAAATCTTCAGAACCAATCCTTTCAATGAATATGAACAACTCATCAATTGTGTTGAACGTCACACAAAATGCATAGAAAGCACATGCCTAAGAAAGAATGGATCCTCATTCCAATGTCGTTATAAAGCACCATGGGAATTACATCCAAAATCGGCCTTATTCATTGAATCCAATGGCCAAACAACATGTACCCCTGCTCGCAACGACGATCGACTCAATAGCCATAACCCTAGCATCCTATCTATTTGGCGTGCAAATGTTGACTACCAACCAGAACTCTCCATACACGCTTTACAAAAATATATCGCCAAATATGCATCCAAAGCAGAAAAAAATTATGAAAGCTTCCACCACATGCTACGTAGAATTGTCCTGGATTCACCCATTGCTGAGCCAGCAACATCTGCATTTCGTAAATTTCTTGCAAAAACCCTTGTTGATCATGACATTGGAGCACAGGAAACCTACCATATGCTGCAAAAATTACCATTAACATTGTGTAGTCGACCATTCATTTCTTTAAACATAAACCAAAATTTTTTTATGTGCCTTCCACAAACGAACACCACCTCCACTACATCCTCACACATCATAGATACATATATCTAGCGCCCTTCTACCCTAGAATCCACATCACTTATAGAAGTAGCAAGATCCTGGTCATAAGATCCTCATCGCAAAACAAACAAATGGAGACAAAGACCTACAAAAGCAATTGTTTGGGTCATACCACGTTACTCCTCCATACCATCCACAATTGAACCTTGCTATGCTGACTTTTGCAGAGTTGAACTTATGCTATACAAACCCTTTCGCCACATCATACAAGATATAAGAGATTTTTGCTATAGAATTCATCACAAATTGGCAAACATTTTGTCCATTCTACAAACCTTGGCATCAATACCGCACACTATCTGATATTGAATCTGTCGCAAATGATACCTCAACAATTCATGAAACCAATCCTCCAGACACCATGGAAATAAATGAATGGGAATTACTTTCCCAATTACACCTTACAAATGAGCTTCTCATAAATGACCTTGACATGCTTGGCCTTCGTGGCTTTGATGACAACCATAACTAGAATCATACCACTATCCCATTAGATCTACAAAATAATTCCATACAATTCATTGAGAATAGCCGCTCCATCCAACGCATTCTTCAAACACATCAAGATATCCTGCCGACCCTTACTACATTATCTCCAATGCAAAGAAAAGCTCTAAATATTATTTCTAATCATTTTGCTAAGAAGGATTGTTTAATTGCTCTCAGAATGATAATACAAGGCACTGCTAGTATAGGAAAATCCCTCCTTATCAATTGCATCAAAGATATGCTCATAACCCTTGCAAGCCCAAAACCTTCACCGATCATGCTCCTCGCCCCTACAAGGGTTGCTGCCTTCAACATACAAGCATCGACAATCCATTATGCTCTGCACCTTCCTATAAAGGATCTTATGCCCTTAGAAGGTAATGCTCTTGCAAAATTCCAAGAAGAACTCAGGCATATAAGGTACATAATAATCGATGAAATGAGCTTCATTGGGCCAAAGCTTCTCAACCATATTGATGAACGTCTTCGAGAGGCATTTCCACAGCAAAGAAACACTCCTTTCAGCGGCTGTTCCATTATATTGGTTGGTGATCTTGGTCAGCTACCACTCATCAAAGACGTACCTCTATATGCAGGGACGAGCCATGGAAGTGCACTGTGGAACACCTTCAACGCAGTCATCACATTAGACACAATATTTCATCAACAAGGTGACAACATCACCCAGGTTACTTTCAAGAACATCCTCCAGAACATTAGAAATGTAAATCCAACAATCGACGACTACAACATACTCATGTCACACACAGATTCCTTTTTATCAGAAGATAAAATACATTCCTTCCATGATTCCATGCATCTATTTCCAACAAATGCTCAAGCAATGGTCCATAATAAGCAAATCATGAAATCTCTAAACACTCGAATCCCAAGATCCATTACTGAAGATGAAAGCACATATTCCAACATTTCCTCAGAAGATGAGCAACTTCAGCGAATTGTATTACTCTGTAATGGCGAAAAAGTTATGTTAACTTCCAACCTTTCGGTTTCAACTAGACTTGTTAATGGTTCCCTCGGAGAAATTGTAACCATCTTTTACAAGGAATCAATTGCACCACCACAAATTCCAACATTTGTTGTCATAGATTTTCCCTAATACATCGGGCCTCCTTGGGATGAAAGAAACCCCACTCACTTGCCTATTCCAACAATAAAAAGAAATGGACGTACA
Organism: Pinus taeda; assembly: GCA_000404065.3. Lineage (NCBI taxonomy): Eukaryota > Viridiplantae > Streptophyta > Pinopsida > Pinales > Pinaceae > Pinus > Pinus taeda. The sequence goes on from APFE030799848.1 coordinate 63,038, forward strand.
TAAATTCCACTGAAGATGGCTTGGGCTTTAACCATACATAAATCTCAAGGTATGACACTTCCAAAAGCAACAATTGACATTGGGAAAACAGAACGCCAAGGTCTCACATTCACAACAATTTCAAGAGTACCTTCTCTACAAGATCTCCGGATTAGCTCCACATTCAGTTTCAATCGTTACAATAAAATGAAGGACAACAAAAACATTACTCGCAGAAAACACGCAGAAGAAATTCTCCGTTCAATGCCACCTCCAGATAATCTACTCCAATCCATACTTTAACATCACAAAAAGGTTTCCTCTATTTATTTAGCTTATTCTATTTCATAACATACCTTTCATATCTTTCTACAACAACCATTTAATCATTATTAATAATTATGCAAATATTAGAATGTCTTTATATTATGTATACATCTCATTCTAACATTTTCTTTCTTTTGCAACAGGACATATGGACTCAGAAATAACACACCTATGTAACTATTGGGACGAAATTGAGGCATCAATACTTACACTACAACATATACAAAACATATTTCTTCCAGTACCAAATCCAACAGTACCATTATATCGCTTGCGTCCAACCATACAATTATTACAAAAAATAAAAGCTTCCCTGAAACGCATAAACCACATTCATCAACGTGACAAAATCTGAAAAAGACAAGAAGAATGGCAAGCAAGAAATATGCGTCTCCAACTACGCATAAATCTCCAATGGTGTTCAGTATGCCATCATTCACCATGCATCTTCGACTAACAATATATCAATCCCCATGGCAAAGGTAACTTCATTTCCATTCATTCCAAATTCATTTTAACACAACTCACCTGCAAAGTATTACTAATAAACTTCCACAACTTGTTTACATATTACAAATTCTAACAAAATATACATTTTGCAGGTTCATTACTGCTTCTTCAGGTCTTCGATGCCTCCAACAATTTTTGATGCAATTTCAAATATGGAATGACAAGCACAATGCTTTTTAGAATATAATATTGCTTCTCGAACCTCTTCTGTCACAATTCACTAGTTGTATTTTCCAATTGAGACTTGAAAAAGGATGTTTCAAGATCAAATACCATTTTGATAGTTTATGTCTTCACAGCCAATTCATTATCAATGGCTTTTAACATATTTTGTTAACAAAATCAATTTATTTTAATGAATATAATACATGTTTTAAATATATCTTCATATTAATTAAATTTCCCATTTGAATAATGATTTCTTAACTAACCCTATCCAAATCGATATGGATACCCAATTGTTGTTCACGTGAATTCATTCGTTTACCTTCACCTTCAACTACGCAATTTTTATCCAGATACGAAGGTGTCTAAACAAGTTCAATGGATATTTATGACTACTTATATTCCATTTTGTAGCCACTTTAACCCCCAAATACGGTTTTTGACATGGCTTCCTTAAATTAAAACTCAAAATCATCGATCCTTGCTTTCAAAAAATCCCATAAAAACCCATTCACATTTCAATATTCTTCCACACACTATGCCTCGTTTCCTTTGCAAATGCTAGTTTATATATGTTGATTTTTTTTATATATGTAGCTTTTATATTTTATAAAAATATTACGTTTTTGTTATGACTATTTATAAATACATAAATTTATATAATTTAAATATATTATGATATAAATAATAAAAATAGCATATAAAAATGTTTATATATATATAGTCTAGCTTATAGAGGAAATGATCTTTTTCAAGATAATTTTTCTGGTTAATTTTAATCAAAATCTCACATATTTTTAAAAATTTGAGTTGAAGTTGTTTAATCTATAGAATTCAAGTGTCCCAGGGTTTTTCATGGCATTGAATCTTTTTATGCATTCAAAAACGCATTTTAAACAACAAAAAATAACATTCTTTCTTAAAATTGTTTTGTGGATTAGAGGGAAAATATTATTTTGTCTATAAGTTAAACTACGCCTATATATACTATATATAATATATATATATAATAACAAATTTAAAAAAAATATTTTTTTATTTAACATATTCTTTTAAAACATATTTATTGAAATATACACTTTATTATAGTTTCCTATCAATAAAAAATATATAAAATGAAAAATAAAGTAAAAAAAAAATATTTTTGTTTATTTACTAGGTAATAAGTTTGAGTGGCGCAGGGTTAAGAGCATGTGTTTCCTCCTATAAGTCACAAGTTCAAAAGTGGAAGTGTAGAGTAGGTTTGCCTAGTAGACTTAGCAGTCAAAATATATTATATATAAATGCAATAAGTGGTAGAGTATGTTTGCCTTAGTAAATTTAGCAAGTCAAATATATATATATATATATAAAATACCCTAATACAATGATTCCTTCATTTTCTTATTGAGACTGGTCCAAGTTCTCTTTGATTAAGTTGATTATGGAGAGTGGTCAAAATCAGTTAACAGTCCTGGCCGGTTTTCTTTGCTTAAGTTGATCATGGAGACTGATCAAAATGGAGGAACTGATGAGATGCAGATTGATGTTCACACATCCTTCTCCGAAGTATCCCCAGTTTAAACAAACAGACAAGTATATCTTCACAGTTAGGAATCTCAAAAAGCAGTAGACAGTTAGGAGCTGCAGAGAATAAAGCACAAGCACTGAAGAAGCCTAAGAGGTCATTTGTTAAATACTTCATTAAGCCTCCCAGAAGGCCAGGCTTTCCGAAGCTAGGTGTGCCGACTCCTCCTGTTTCGCCTTCTGCAACACTTCAAAGAATAGCCAATGCAAGAGATGGTGGAGGCTCTGCAACTCCAGCACGGGTGGAGCCTCTCCATGGTCTCAAGGATGGCGTTAAAGTGCCTGTTGTTGGGGAAATCAGGTGGGTGGTTTTGAAGGACTCAGGGAAACAATGGCTGCGAAATCCGAAGAATTTGCCACTGTTGACATGGGCGATTGGCGTGGCAGTATCTGGAACTATTTATGTTTTGGTTATGATTGGCCTTCTGAATACGGCCCTGCCTATACAGACTCAGAGGGATACCTGGTCTGAGGTCAGTAATCAAATTTTAAATGCTCTCTTTACCCTGTTGTGCCTCTACGAACAACCACGGCTCTATTATCATCTTTTACTTCTCATTAGATGGAAACCAGAGCACATTGTCAAGCCTAGAAAGCTCTACTGCAAAAAGGGAACTCACAAACCTCATGAATGGGCGCACATGATGGTAGTGGTGCTACTTCTGCAACTGACTATTTTTGCACAATATGCGGTCTCTGGTCTCAATTGGGCCAATAACAAATCAGACCGTCCAGCTATTGGAGTAAATATGTGCTTTGGTGTTTCAACAGGTGCTTCTGTTGCAGCTGTTCTATATCTCATCCTCAGTCCTCTCAGAAAGGATTACGGAGCTGAAATTGATTTGGGGGCTGTGAATTCACCCTCACAGGTCAATTCTGGCATGCTACCTTTAGGATGGCCAGACATGTTACCTCCAGCTGTGAATTCAGCCTCATGGGTCAATTCTGGCATGCCACCTTTGAATGCACAAGCTACAGTGCCTACAGTTCTCTTGGGATGGCCAGACATCTTACCTCCAGCTGTGAATTCAGCCTCACGGGTCAATTCTGGCATGCCACCTTTGAATGCACAAGCTACAGTGCCTAAAGTTCCCTTGGGATGGCCAGACATCTTACCTCCAGCTGTGAATTCAGCCTCACGGGTCAATTCTGGCATGCCACCTTTGAATGCACAAGCTACAGTGCCTACAGTTCTCTTGGGATGGCCAGACCTTGTCTAGATACAGAGTCGTCCTCTTCCTTTCCGCGTGCCCAATGTTGTAGTTTACAGTTCATGTTTGTTTTTTTCCTTTTCTTTATTTCTCACACAAGTTACATAGAAATATTCATCGGCATTGTTACACGATACCTTACCTTTCTTAGAACAGGTTGAATGGCCCAGGAATAAGTGTTCGAGCTTTACAAAACAAACATCACTCTCTTATGTTTCTCGCACTTAGTTTAATGCATGTGCTATGTACAGCATGAGGATTTAAACCTGAAAGCATTTTAATGGACCAAAGTTGTTGGTGATTTGCAAAGTCACTGTTTACATCTTTTGCACACAAAGAATATCATAGTCACGATTTTGTTTGCAATTCGTACGCTATCATAATTAACTACCCACAAGAATGAGAGTATTTTTCCTTTATTTGCTTTCTATGGACATCAACAAGGGGCAATCACTTTATTTGAGTTATTACAGTTTAAGTAGTATCAATGTGTCACACGTTATAAAAACACCTATCAATGGTTGGGTCTGAGGGTTTATATTCCATCAAAGTTACATAGTAAATGCACTTAGCCATGTCAGCGATAAATGGTTTCTTTGTAAAGGCACACTTAGTTTATGAGGAATAACATGTTTTTTTTAGAGCACACTATGGTTCAGGAGGAACAACATGTTATTTGGTAGAATCGAACATAGGTGGGGCGATAACAACATTCTAAATTCACTTAGTAAGAAACACTCTAATTCAAAACTGAATTTGCATATTAACTCAAATGTTTTACTATACTAAATTTGCTTTCTATTGAAATTATAAACTTAATGTTCAACTACAAGTTGTTGAGAGTTGCATTGCAATCACCCTTTCCTTCCCTCCTCAATAATTCAAAGCATAGGTTTTAAGTCAACTCATAGGTTGAGTCACGTAGATAAAGTAAGCATCTAGGTTCAACTCATAGGATTTGCTATGTGTTAAAAGAATGGGTGATTGTGATTAAAACATGGACCCCCCTGTGTGCTCAACATTTAACTATGGGGAATGGAGGGGGAGGGGGAGAAGGGCGGAGTGAGAGGAGGGGGGGTCTTCTATTTGACTATATGCATAACCCATTAGCTTGAAACCTTATCATGTTGATGTCAAATTCAGATGCCATATTTGTGAATGAATGCCAAATTAATGCCAACTTTGGGAATGGCAATATAATGCCAAATTTGGGCCTGAATCACTCATTGATTTTCAAACTAAGTTTACTTATGATCCCCTTGGCGATTTTCAGACTTCCCTATACCATTGGAATTGATTTTTAAGGATCTATCCATCTGTGTAGTTTTTAGGAGCATATGAGTAGATCTTCTATACTTAAAATGACTCCAAAGGTTAGACTCTTGATACACCAATATTATCAATGGGAATGCTCCTTTAACACCTTTGACATCAATGACAACACACAATTTTAGCAATCTCCCCCTTTAGCATTGATGAAAACACCCAAAACATTGCTACCAATCATAATCATGAAACCAAGATGGAAAACATTGAAAACATGAGCATGAGCATGGAAACACCTTTGCATGGCAAGAATACCTCGAATTACATGTTTCAGCCTCCTCCTATGGTTCTAAGAAACACTTGCACCTTTTTGTTGATTTTTTTGCAATTTTTGCACTTATTTCTCCCCCTTTGACATCAATGGCAAAGAACTTAAGTGCTCTCGCTACAACTAATCTCCCCCCGAAGTATCACATTCTTGTGGACTTGGAAGCCTCCTTTTGATTTGGTGAATGCTAGATTGAGCTAGATAACTACCTTTCTTCCACTTGGAGAAGATTCAGTTGAAGGAGGAAAGAGTGGCTACTCCCAATATCTTCCTTAAGTATAAAAGGGTTCTCTTTCCAGAGGCTTAGTGAAATCAGTGACTTATTCTTTTGTAGGTACATACTCCAATTTGACAACCTGATTTGCAACTTGCTCTAGGACGAAATGGTATTTGATTGGAATATGTTTGGTCTTGAGTGTTAAATAAGATTTTGGAGATGTTTCTTTCACTTGTATTATCACAGATGATGGGAATGGGTATGCATATATCACATGCATGTCTTGTAAACTTTGGTTCATCCACAAGATTTGAGTGCAACCAGAAATTGTTAAAATATACTCTGCCTCAGTAGATGAAGGAGAAATTGAGGTTTGCTTCTTGCTCAACCATGACACAAGACATTCACCAAGAAAGAAAGTACTACCACTTGTGCTCTTTTTGTCATCCACATAAACCCCAATCTGCATCAATGAACGTTGTTAGTGAAAAAACTTTACCTCTTGGATATCACAGACCATAGTCCATAGTGGCTCTAATGTATCTATAATAATTTTTGCTGGTAGGAGATGACCCTGTTTGGGGGTTACCTGAAATCTTACAATACCAACAACTTGCATGATATTTTGGTCTTGAGGTTATTAAATACAAAGGACTTCCAATGAGTGACCTGTATATAGTCGGATCCATTTTAGGTGACTCATCGTCATTGTTGAGTTTGCAACCAGTAAACATTGGAGTGCAAAGTAGTGAACATTATTCCATGCCAAACTTCTTCAAACTTCCTTGAGATGCTTTCTTTGTGAGATTAAAACTCCTTTAGAGGATTTTTCAAACTGCATACCAAGGAAATAAAGAGTTCTCCAAGAATTAATATCTCAAACTCAAACTTCATATTAGTTGCAATCTGTTGACTAATTTTTTCTGTATCATGGAAAAAAGTTATATCATCAACATAAATAACAACAATAATCGGTTTATCATTTTCATATTTTATATATAAATTGTTGTATGTTCCCCCCCTTTTAAATCCATTGTGAAGTAGATACCTTGCCATCCTTGAATACCAGTCCCTGGGTGCTTACTTAAGGCCATAGAAAACCTTTTTCATCCTACAAACATAATCAAGTTTATCTATTAATTGAAAACGATCAAGTTGCTCAATATAAAATTCTTCATGTAGCTCACCATTTAAGAAGGCAAATTTGACATCCATATGGTATATTTTAAACCTTTTATAACTAGCAAAATGCAAGAAAATTCTTATGGCATCTAGTCATGCAACTGGAGCAAAGGTTTCAATGAAATCTAGTCCTTCTACTTGAGAATAACCCTTACACACCAATCTGACCTTATTTCTTACCACTTCATTTTCATTCAAGTTGTTCTTGAAGACCCAATTTGTGCCAATAATTTCTTTATTTTCTAGTCTCGATACTATCTCCCAAGTCTAACTTTTCTTGATCTGATCAATCACTTCCTTTACTCAATTGTCATCCTGGCCAGCCTGAGAAATATCCGTTTTGTCCAATCATGGACAACAAGGCTACATACGCTTGAGTAGGGAGATTCATAAGCCTTCTTCTTGTTTGAACACTTGTATGCAAGTAACTTATAATCACATCAATGGGATGGTGTTTCTCCACATACCTTGAAGGATATTTTGATTGTGGATTATTTGGTTCTTTAATGCCTTCATCTTCAACTATTCCATCATTATACTCATCATGGATGACTTGGTTGTTGGAATTGATCTTTTCTAGTTGTTTATGTACAAAAGAAGTGTGCTAATAAATTTTGACATTAATACAATCAATTGTCCTTCTTGAGTTCTTGTTGTAGCATGCGTTACGTTTACTACTGTAAGAGTACCCAAGAAAAATACCTTCCTCACCTCTTGCATCAAACTTGCCAAGCTTCTCATCATTGTTCTCGATGTAACACTTTCTCCCAAATACAATGAAATTCTTAACTATAGCTAGTCTACCATAACAAAGCTCAGGTGAGGTTTTATCATTGTTTGGTTTAACATGTGCTTTGTTCAAAATCACAACTAATGTATGTAACATACTCGACCCCTTCACATTGAGGAATGGGGTAATAAGATTATCATATATTTTTATTTTTATTATTATTATTATTATTTTATTCTCTCGCTCGGTCAGATGTGTCACATTTTTTAGACCCTCAGAACACATTGAGCTTTCAAGTTGAGGTTTCCCCCGGGATCCAATTCGCCTGAATGTTGTGTCATGTCTCCGTGAAAATGGCCAGCTCTCTCGCTAATGCCTTACCACACAGTGTGGGTCTAGCCACCCATCCCGATACCCATATCTCTCGATATTACTTCTACAGTGGTTATGGGCTTCCGGTGTTCTGAGGAGCCACATAATCTTCCACATGATATCCACAACTGTCCCTGTGGCCCCACAACTTCAACATGCCTATGATTCCCTGAGACATTCAACCATCCGCATTTACGGGGTTTCCGACCTTCATGGTCTAACCATTGTCTGGATTACATCATGCCAACATCATCCAACAATGTGTCAACCTACAAGAGGTGCATGTGTCCCTCAATATGTCATGTTGATGTCATCTCCACTCTAACGATGGGACCATGTGTCCGAGCTACAAAACGTGAAGGATACCTCAGCAACTGGACTCACACCAGGCCTCACATAGTGAATGGGAACCCTCAAACCCAAAACCCTTCCAGAAATCATTTGCACAATTCCCAGGGTTCCGACCTTCCGATTTTCTAGGGTGGCCACCTCTAGTAGCTTCCCCGCCTAACAAATCTAGGTGATAGAGAAATCTTTGTTGTCGTTTCTTGACATAACCCCGAAATCCTTTGTCTAATAAATCCTTGGCTCTAATTCAAAGTATCCTCCAACTTTAAACTCTATCGCCTTTTTTCCTCTTCCTTCTAACCAATCATGTGAGGAGAATCTGATTCCACCAAACAAAATCCTCCCTTGACTAGGGTTTTGATCGTTCAAAGGATAAGATTAGCCCAAATTCTCTTATAAGTTCATGGCCTCACTCCTTTGAGTTTGTACCACAAGAAGGTTATCATTCTCATTCCCACCATGACTCAGTCAAAGGATCGTGACTTTTTGTTGCATAGTTCCTTAGACGAAGAGCTCGATATCCTTCCCAACTACAAGCTTTGCCACCGCTCAGGCTTCTTCATACTAGCCTTACCGATTATGGCTCTTTATCAGGAATCTAGTAGATCCGATATGTGCTTCATGGTTTCATAATTGTGCCCTTGGTTTCCTAGGGAAATTTATGATGTTATCCCTCTTGAGCTTCAGTGATATATTCTCTAGTGAGTTCCTTGCCAGTGAGGCTTCCCTTCCCATGGGGAGGGAATGCCACCCAGGGAGGCCTAAGTGCTCCTATGTGGTTTACCTGCCACAGAATTGGTGCAGATTCTTGATAGGTTCCCACCTCTCCTTTCACATGCCAATGTTACCCAACCCTGTGTCGGGCCTACAAACAAATCCATACCGATATGCAAAGCCATCAGGTGCCTTGGAAACCACCCTAAGATGCCAACAACAACTATATAGCCTGCTAAAAATGCAAGGCTAAAGGACATTCAAGTAAAGTTGGCAACTCAACTATTACCAAGGAAAAACTACCTTTGAGATTAATGCAGTTCTTTCCTTGCAACACAACAACCTGTAACCTAATGACAAAGAATGCACAAGCGGATATAGACCCTACTATATAGAGGGTCTTCCATGGAATCTTCATATTAATAAAAAGGGTCTCAAAACCCACTATTCTTCAAGTGTTAATTTGAACTCTCATGACTCTGTAGTGATTTGTAATCTATTATGTCTCTTTCTTAATAAGCTATTTAAGTGTTGCACCTCCCAATAATAAAGATGTATATAAATCTAGACTTAACACAACATTGTGGCTTCGTCTTTATTGTCATGTGGTTTCTTACGCCTCTTATGTATTAGGTAATATGTTCCTAACATTAGCAATCATTACACACATTTTCTTTCCATCTTTTACATGCATACATCCATATATTCAACACACACACACACACACACACATATATATAAATCACATTAACTTTCTTTCCATCTTTTACATGCATACATCCATATATTCAACACACACACACACACACACACACATATATAAATCACATTAACATATCCCCATGGGGATGAACCATGTATGTAAGTAAAATCAACATAATGTAGTCCCTAAATCTAGAGCACAGTAACATGATTCATCAAAACATAAACAACATACACAAATACTTATCTTTGAGCGTATAGCGCAACTGAGTTTGGAACACGGACTCTCCACCCAACCGTATATTGCTTTAGCCACACTCACTTGTGGCCACCACCCCCAAGCCATATTCCAAAGTCTAGGGGGTGTTGCTTACTTCAGGAACTAGTACACCAATTTCCTTTGATCTAGGACTCCATAGGACTTCATGTGAAAATTCATGAATCTAATACAACAAAAACCCCTACTGCAATTTCTGGTTTACTATCTCCTACTTGTTCTTTACATTAACAAGTTATTTAATTGCATAAATATCGATTAAACACAAATGCAGCCTTCGCAAATACACAAATCATGCACTGAAGTAAACATAAACAATAACACAAGGGACACCATTATTTTTGGACAATCTTTCTCGGAAAAACCCAATGCGGGAAAATTAGTGCAGCATATATGAGGGCTTGTATTATTAAGCATATTTCTGAATACAACTAGGGTGCCAGAAATGGCTCACCCTTCAAAGAATATCCTTGGAATTAGTAACTCTCTCCATGGGCAGCTTAGTTCGGGTGAGGTCAAACCCTATTCTACGTAAATGACCCAAAATGCCACTTTTTTCATTGTGGGGTGGTTCCGGTCGATCCGGTTTCGGGTCTCCGGTTTCAAAGTTTTTGAGTGGAGTGGAGAGGGGGGCATTGAGGCATGAGGTGTAGGGTTCTAGCTTCTTATAAGGGTATCCAGTGTTATCTAGCTTCGGGGTCTTCATCTCTGTGTTCTGTGTATCCAAGGAGGGCGTCTTGCGAAATAAACTGTTGATCAACCCCACAATGATTCTAACTATTCCTTGTGCTGGGCAGTGAAAGTTGCTCCAAGAACTACTTTGGAACTGCATCACCCTCTCCCAGCTCAGGATATACTAATCAGCTCCTAGTCTACCCCACATAATCTCTCAGCGCTTCCTCTGAAGCCCTCCACATCCTTTGTGTCAGCCTCCACGGTTTTTACATCAGCCTCTATGGCCCTCTGCATCCTCTGCAATGCCACCTTCGGCCTCTGCATCAACCCTTCTTGGGCTTGCGTTGTCTCTCCAGGCACTTCACTGCCTCTCTGCTATGTATTCTTTAGCCTTGGATCAAAATCTTTTTTGAACTGCCCCTCGCTGCAGCTAAGCACTAACTTGATTTCCTCAGTAATCCTAGCCCCAGAAAATCGAATTGGTTGATCTCTCTTAGTGTATCTCCAACTAACCCTCAAGCTTCCTCTTAGACCTTTCCCTATTGAAGATTCAATGGCTAAGATTAAGTCCATAATCAATGGCTAAGATTAGATCTAGCTTGATCCTCATCACTTAGAACTTTCTCACCCATTTACATTAATACACATTAATATTTTATTTTTCCTAAGTTTGGACTTACGAACTGATTGACAATATTAATTATTTTAATATCTCTTCGTCCGAGTGGAATTTCTCCAAACGATTTATGGGTCTCAGAGATATCATATGCCTTAGCCTCTCCACCAAATTTCATGGCTAGATCACATCCGATGCTACCAAAAATAAACACTCCCTCTTAGTGAGGAATGTGCTCTAGTAATGCTTCACCATAGAAGCATCACATTGATCCTTTGCATCGGTCCTCTGTGATGATGCTAGGCCTACTACCCCACATCCATTGCACTATTTCTTCCTATACTATTTCCTATGACACTACCACTTCCACTGCCACATCTGTATTATAGCTCCCTCTCAAAATGTTGAATCATGCTGCCCATAGCACTTCCAATTCTAACTGCTGCAATGCAACTCAGTTACCGAGAAGTAAGTAACTGACTTCACCAAATACTAACATCTTGGTTAGTCTGGAAGCCTCGTGATGCTGAAGCTACCTCTACTACTAACATGTGCTCCCTCTGCTTCCACTGCGCTACTGCAACCTTTTTTGTGCCTCTCGCACTGTTGCAACCTCCACTGCGCTACTACAGACGTCTACACTCTAGCACTGCCTTGTTGCTCCATCACACCTTGCTCCACCCGACACCTGTCATCATGCTACTGTCCTTAAGGGCTTTTGTACCCATATGTGATCCAAGAGTTTGGGCACCTCAAGGATCCTGCCCCTTTTCTTTTGTAGTCCTCTCGACTACAACTCTATGTCTCCCCACCTCTTCTCTAGAGGTGCATGAGCACTCATGGCACAACTATCATCAGTCTGGACATACTTCCCCACCTTTGCTGGAGCAACCTTTGAGTTAGAAGCTTCTCCCTTGCCTTTCTTCCTGGGGCACTGAGAGGCATAATGTCCTAGCTCCCTGCAGTTGAAGCACTTGACCTTGGAGATATCTTTCTTCTTCCTCTTCTGAGCCCCTTTCTGTCCTGCAGATGTTAGAGTTGCATCCTCCTCCTCCTCTTTCTTGATTCGAACTCCCTTACCACTACTTCCCTCCTTAGTCTACCTCCTGATCTCTTCCTGTCAAAGAATTGCCCACATCTGCTCCCAACTGGGGAGAGTCGCTCTACCCAAAATTCTTTGGACAAACGTCTCCATTCCTCAGAGACTGCATTTAGAGCCATCCTGACCATAAAATCTAGATCCAGTGTCAACCCCATGGAAGTAAGCTGGTCACAAATTCCTTCAACTTGAGAAGGAATGGATGTATCTCCTCTCCTTTCTGCGTTTGATATAACCTTAGCTGATTCTCTAATAACATCTTCCACTGCATGGAAGAGCCCTCGTATAAGGTGGTTAGCGTCTGCCACATCTCCCTTGTTGTGTTCTTCTCAGCAATGTGTGGTATGACATGGTCCTTGACCCGATCTTGAATTATGCATTTCTCCTTCGCCTCGGCCTCCTCATACTTATCATTTCCATTAGGGTAAACTAGGACAACTATGGTTTTCGAGGCATAGTCCTTGATGAGATGTTTATCTAGGATAGGATCCTGGCCTTCCAGATGAAAAAATTGGAAGCCCTGCCCAATCTTTCCTAATCCCGCAATCCATTCACTGCCATCTCTGCTCCTCTCCTCTAGACTCCCTTCTGAGTCCTGATTTCCCTCTCGAGTCCTCCTTTTCCACTACAACTCGGATCTAGATTTCTTAGTTAGAAATCTGTTGAGGCAGTGCTTCCCTCTACATTGGTTTAGTCTCCTTAGACACTATTCTGCATCGACAGAAACAGTGCCCCACCATCTCCTCAAATCGAAATCTGCACAACTCCCTTAGCCCCGAAAACTAAAGAATTTGAGCCCTTTTGGCTCTACGATAACTTCGCACTATGTTGGCCTGATCTATCCTCCTCTACCTCTACGCTGGCTTGGACAAATGATGCAGCTACTACGTGGGGACCTCCCAGCTACTGTGTCTTCCTCTCCTAGCTCAGAATGCTGACATAGGCATTGTGTGAGCCTCAGCATCACGTTTTTTGCATTGCGTCACTCTCCCTTCTGTGTCTCTGGCTTTGGAACAATGTTGTCTCTCGAGACAAATGCTTCTCTACTGCAAATTCTCAGATTTTCTGGCTGATGCCTTCAGTCGCCTATGATCTACAATCCCTCTGATACCATGTGAAAATTCCCTAATCTAACACAACAAAAACCCCTATTGCAATTTCTGGTTTACTATCTTCTACTTGTTCTTTACATTAACAAGTTATTTAATTGCATAAATATCAAAGTAAACACCTATGCAGCCTTCACAGATACATAGATCATGCATTGAAGTAAATATAAACAATAACACAAGGAACACCATTATTTTTGGATAATCATCCATGAAAAAACCCAATGCGAGAAAACTAGTGCAACATATATGAGGGTTTATATTATTAAGTAGATTTTTGAATACAACTAGGGTGCCAGCAATGGCTCACCCTTCAGAGAATATCCTCGGCAGTAGTACCTCTCTCCGGAGATAGATATTCTCGCAAATCGGCAACCGAGTGATCATCCCCACAGTGACTCTAACTGTTCCTTTTGCTCGACAATGAAAGCTGCTCAAAGCACTACTCTGGAACTGTGTCACCCTCTCTGGAACTGCGTCACCCTCTCCCAACTCATAATTTGCTAATCAACTCCCAATTTTCCCCACATAATATCCCATTGCTACCTCTGAAGCCCTCTACATCCCTTGTGTCAGCCTCTATGGATTCTATGTCAGCCTCTATAGCCCTCTGCATCCTCTACGCTGCCTCCTTCAGCATTTGCGTCAGCCCTTGTTGGGCTTGTGTGGTCTCTCCTGGAAATTCATTGCCTTTCTGCTAGGTATTCTTTAGCCTTGGATCGAAATACCTTTCTAAACTTCCCCTCACTACAATTTATCACTAACTCGATTTCCTCAGCAACCCCAGCCCCAAAAAATGGAATTCACTGATCTCTCTTGGTGTATCTCCAACTAACCCTCGAACCTCCTCTTATACCTTTCCTGTTGATGATTCAATGGCCGAGATTAAGTCCCTAATCAATGAATAAGATTATATTTGGCTTGATCCTTGTCACTTAGAACTTTCTCACCCATTTTATATTAATACACATTAATATTTTATTTTTCCTAAGTTTAGACTTAGGAACTCATTAAAAATATTAATTATTTTAATATCTCTTCATCCGGGTGGAATTTCTCCAAATGATTTTTGGGTGTTGGATATCTCATGTTCCTTAGCCTCTCCACCAAATTTCATGGCTAGAGAACATCTGATGCTACCCAAAATCAATACTTTCTTCCTCTATCCCACCAATTAACAACTACTTGCTTGTTTGACAATGAGAGTCCAGAGGTGCCCAACCTCACCCCCAAGTGCTCACAAAGTGATTCACCCCCTTATAGGGAGTCCAGAATCCACTATACCATTAGGGTAGCCACAAGTCTTCATTCTTGTCTTCCTCATCTTCTGCTTCAGGATGGTCTCTACCCAAGATGTTACAGGGTTCCAGAGTCTACTATCTCAAACCACAACCTCTAGAGGACCCAAGTTGTTATAGGGCTCCAGAGATTCCATCCCAACCCATAACATTCAGGGACCCAAGTTGTTATAGTGCTCTAGAGACCTCTTTCTAAACCCACAACCTTTAGGGACCAAAGCTGTTACAGGGGTATAAGAATTCTATCTCAACACATAGCCTCCAGGGACCCAAGGCTATTACAGTGCTCCAAAGACTAGGGACTCAACCCATAGCCTCTAGGGATTGACAACCAATTACCTTCTCTTCTCTTCATCATTTTCTACTGCAAACTCTTACTGAACCTTGTTTCCTCGATACCATAATTCGGTTGTCTTTCTCTCCCTCCTGCCCATCTATATGTGTCCCCTCTCTCTTTCAAGTCTCACTTTTTCTTGGCCTCCTCCTCAACGACCATTACTGATGCATCCTTGTTGGTCTCCAGTGTGGAATCTCTCCATAAAATTCATGTCCTTTATTTCTTGTAATTGTTTCTCAAGTAACATGGGCTTGCATACTTCCTCTTGTAGTTCATTTAATTTAAGAAGATCCTTCCTCAATTCATGCACTAGCAAATATTTAATGGTTGTCTTGCATTTTAGGTTTCTTTTTGCACAAGAAACCACAATTTCCCAAGCAAGCAACATCCTCCCCAACTCTAAAATCTGTGTCAGTTGAATCAGTTCCCTTATTTTATTTATTTCAATTGTTGCAAAATATTTTATAATATATTTACACTGCAACATGTATGAGGGATTTGGGTGGGGTTTTCATAATGTATGTATTTCTTCAGCCCAAACTCTCTATGGTAGGTTTCCTTCACTCATCATAATTCTAATGATTTATTGGATAGAATTGTTGGCTCTCTTTTCCATGCCATTCTGTTGTGGAGTTTTAGATACTGTAAATTGTGTATCAATGCACTGATCTTTGAAATAATCATTAAATTCCTTGGAGGTGAACTCACCACCATTGTCTGATCTTATCCAATTGACTCTACAAAATGTATCATTCTCAGCCATAGCCTTAAATTTTTCAAAAATTTTTAAAAGATTTTTATTTCTTTCTTAAAAAATGCAACCTAGGTTAACTAACTATAATCATCAATGATTAGCATTAATTATAACTTACCTATAGGTGTCTTCATTCTTGATGGTCCACATAGATCCATATGTACTAAATGTAAAGGCCTAGTTCTCGAGTTATCCTTTGATTTGAAAGGTAGACACACGTGTTTACCAATCTAGTATGATTTGCAAATAATATTTTCAGGCTTAGATATCTTTGGTAGGTTCCTAACTACAATTTTCTTACCATCCTTACAGTCAGAACAAAATTTAGATGTCCCAGCCTCTTGTGCCATAGCCAACTCTTATCAAACCTGCTTAAATAACATTGTTAAGATTTATCTTTCAACGTCCATAGTTGTAGATGTAAAACAATAGCTTGGAAAGATGTTTTCATACCTGAGAGCATTTTGACTAAAAATATCTTGTCTCCTTCCCCTTGGTGGTACAACAGGTCTTTGTTGATTTCTCCTCTAAGGTAAAATGTATCTTTTTTGAACTGATGGATAATTGTGGTTATTGCCTATATTCAATGTTTTTTGTCCTCTATTACTTCTTGCCTACTGATGTAAATTTGTATTGGTTTTTTCATTCTTTTCCTTTTGCTGCTACTCTGGCTAATTTTTGGTTGATCCTCTTATAGCTTCAACAATAGTAATGGGTTTCTTACCCTTTTCCACTGCTTCTGAACTCATTTCTCCTTCAAAACAGAAACTAACTTTGGTTTGAGGGGATCTTTGAGCACTTAATATTTCATTCAGATTGCTAGTCCCCTTAGAGAATTCTTGATTTAAACTCAACTAAGTTTTTGTCTTTTCCAACTCTTTTCTCAGAGTGACAACCTCTTATTCAAGCTTTTCACAACCTTTTTCTTTGTCTATCAACTACTCTTGAAAAGTGTCTAGGATATTCTTTTACTCTTCAATTTTCAGTAAAATAGGTGCTACACTTTCAGAGTTCCTTCTGGAAAAACATTCCTTTTGTTCTTATTTTTTCCTCAATCTTTCAATATCTTCTAGACCACTAATCATCTCACCTTCTAAGTCAACTTCACCTTATTCTTCTTTAGACTCGTCATAATCTTCTTCTAAAATTTCTATGGACATAGGCATGAACTCCTTTGAGTTTCCATGAATTCTATCCTCATATGAAAATTGGTTGTATTCGTCTTCTGGAGAACTAGTATCTTGAGTGTTAAAACTTTTATTTTTATTCTTTTTCTCCTTTTGTAACTTTCTATATTTATTTTTGGTTCCATGTTCATTCTTCTTCTTATCCAGACACTTAAAATAATAGTGACCCAGTTTACCACAATTAAAGCACTTAAGGTAGCTTACCTATATACTTTCCTGAACCTCTCTTAAGCTTTCTCACGAACTTAACCTCCTCTTCATTTGATTCACAACATGTGTCACCATGTTCTTCCTTGGGCTTCTTGTCTTATTTGAAGGTTGACTCCTTTTCTACATGTTTTCCTTTTGAAATGCTCATCTTATAGGTAGTAAGAGTACCAAGCAATTGATCCATTATGAGACAATTGATATCTATCGTTTCCTCAATGGCTGAAACATTGGGATTAAACCTCTTAGGGAGAGATCTCAACACCTTTTGGAATACCACCGATTCCTTTATTTCTTCATCAAGTCCTTTTATGGTATTTACAACTTCATCAACTCTAACAAAGAACTTTTCAATTTCTTCATCATCATTCATCTTCAAAGAATCAAATTGTATTCTAAAGCCCTAGGATTTAGCTTTATTTACCTCGTTGTCACCTTCATAGAAACTACTCATCTTTTCCCATATTTCCTTTGTAGTTTTTCAATCCATGATCTTGACTAATTCTGATTCAGGCAGGCTCGCAAGAATATGATTCATAGCCTTGACATTGTATGTAAACTCAAGCTTCTAATCTGTAGTAGTTATGTATGGATGCTTCTCATAAGCATCTTGAATGGTGTCCCAAACATTAGCACAAAGATATTGTATATATATATATTCATCCTTATCTTCCAAAAAGTATAATTCATTTCATTGAACATATGTTCCCTATTGGTGTTTCCTCCTTCCTAGTCTCCCATTGTCCCTGGTCTTTCTTCCAACTCTTAAAATTATGTTCAAGTAACTTGGCTTTGATGCCAATTGTTAGAAACTAGGACAATAAT